>LPNX010287377.1:212039-242039 GCA_001517045.1 Pseudotsuga menziesii
GCCTAGGAAAAATATAGTACATACGTATCATTCTTAATATATTGTTAATGTTTGTTTCTTGATAAAATATCTGATAGTTGCTGTATGATGCTTGGCTCTCAGCAATTTAACCCTCAATTTTTTAACATTTTTTCCATAGATCTCCTACTGCCTCCATAAATCATGTAGGAATCATTGCTTCTGGCCCAACTTGTTCTTCATACTTTGCTTACTTCCTAAACTCAGAAAGTGTGTTAGTGCTTATAAGATGAATTTGAAGAATTAATGGTTAAGAAAAAACTGATATGCATTTTGCATATGAATGTTTCCTCTCTTTTATTTTAATTTGAGACAAATTTGATATCAAATACTTGAATTGGAATGGGTGCAGAGGATATCCCACATTGTGCTTTAGTAGATGACAAAGTGCTTGAGATACAAGGAGAGCCTGCAAATGTACATAAAGCTCTTGAGCTAGTTGTTTCTCACCTGAGGAAATTCTTGGTTGATCGCAATGTTCTTCCTTTATACGAAATGAATGTAAGGTTCTTACACTAATTCCACAGTGAAATGTGTATCTTATATGTGAATATTTTGAGTTTTAATGCCAATTAATCTAGCTGATTATTCCAATGTTTAAGTACACTAAGAATATCCTGATCTTTATCTTTAACGACAATTTCCTAGCCAGATGTCGAAGGCAAATCAGTCTCAGATGGAGCAGAACCTGCCCCACCAGCCATGGAGTCATAATCAAACTAGTGCATTGCCTAATAGTGGTAGTGGTTTTGGAAACAACTCCAAATACACACCCTCTGTTCCTCATGATAATTATTATGCACCATCAGACCTTCCTCCTCTAGAAACACACTCCCACCATGGTTTAAACATGTATGGCAGAGATCCTCTTGGTGGTCATTCAGTACCGAATGCAGCACCACCACCTGTTATCACACAGGTTTGTTCATGCATTGTGGTTTTGGTGCTGCTGCTACTGGGATTTCTCATTTACTTTGCAATTTGATGCAATATTTAAACTCTAGCTCTCTTTTGTAGGTTTCTCAGCGGATGCAAATTCCTTTATCATATGCTGATGCTGTGATTGGGACAAATGGTGCAAACATCAGTTATTGTCGAAGGAATAGTGGAGCAATTATAACCATTGAAGAAACTAGAGGAGTGCCTGGGGAAATGACAGTTGAGATTCATGGAACTGCCTCTCAAGTGCAGACGGCACAGCAGCTGATCCAGGTTACTTTTTTTGCCTTTAATGAGTTTTATTTTGTCTCAGATGTTGAGATTGTGGTTGCTTAGATATATTTCATCTTTTTACAGTTTTATTGGGAACAGGTAAAATACTATGGTGTTTTCTCCAAGGTTGTGATTTCTGGATGGATTTCCAAGACTATGGCTCTTAGTGAATATTGTTCCCATTGTTGAGTATAGATAAATATAAGTCATAGAGCATTTAGGGTCTGGAGTGTGAGTATGGAGTTTATTCCAGAGGATGTTGGGCAATAGAATTTTATCAGGATTACAGTGACAGGAATATTTTATGTATTTTTTATGCTAGGTTATTGTTGAGTTTTGTTGAGCTGGAGAGCTGACTCTCGATATGGTTTGTTGAGTCCTTGGATGGTATTACATTTTTTGAAGTAACACTCCCATTGTTTGAGTTTTTTTTCTTCATATAATTGTTTTATTCTAGATTTTAATCTGGTGCTTGGCAGATGATTTGCATCTTTAATGCTTGTCTTTATTTCGACCAGTAAAAGTAATAATTAGAACTTAGAATAAAACAATACCGTGAGTAGGTGTGTTTGCACAGATGCAAATTGATTAAAAGAGAAGGGTATGGGTGTTTTGGGCCCTTTGATGGCCCAGCTTGTTTGACTGGGTGTTGAAGTGTACCCTTTACAATCTTGTTTTATTGTCCATATTCTTTTCACATGCATGGGAGTTTTCAGAAGTTCTGGTCTTCTGTTGTGTTTTTGGGAGTTCCTTCATAGTTGGAGTGGTCCCAAAATTGGAGTGTTATAAGGTGGAAGCTCCTTGAACACTTTTTAGCAACCAAGATTATTTTTTATGATTATCTCTATACTTGGTGATGCTACAGACACTTGAGAAAATAACAAATGCAGGTTGATTAAAAGAGTGTTATTTTTATAAACATATTTTGGGTTTCTAATGCCATGCAAGGACCTTCAACAGCCCAGCCTGACTGATTGGGTGCTGAAAGCATGCCCTTTGTGTGATCAAGTTCATTGCAAATGTTCAAAGTAAGTTTCTCCTAATAGGGGTGAAACATTAAGATGATTGATGAGGATCAAACCCCTTGTAGTGTGTAGACATTTAGATTCAGGGTTAACATGGATCTTGACTGATGAAGATGATTTCTTGTTTAGTGTGTTTTTGCTGATATACCCCTCTAGAAGGGTTCAACCCTCCAAACTAGCAGAAAAGACCTCCTGTCATATTCTTATATGTATGCATGTATGTGTATCTATCTATCTATCTATCTATAGGGAGTTGTCTCTTAACATTTTTTATTATTGAAGCAGCCTTTGACACTTGGACAAAGCATAACACATGAAAGTAAACCATGATGGCAAAGGAAGTGTGCCATCCAACTCTAGTGTGCTTGACTAACTTTATTACAAGTCTATGGGTGCATGATATTCCTCCTTAGACAAGAGCAAAAAAATAAGTTCAGGCCAAGTCAAGCCTGATTATGTTAATGTCAAGTGGGATCAATGATGGGGTTCATGCCATACTAGTGACAGACTTGTCTGTCATCACTAGCCATATTTTCCAATATGCCTGCCAAACCTCTTATGCTTTGACGTTTTTTAAATCTCCTACAAATCATCATCATGGTGGTTCCTCATTTTTTCATTATAAATGGATGAAGGCCATTTAGCCGTTTAATAGCACACATTGATTGTGATCTAGCTTCCAATGTAACTTTGTGCCAAATGTGCTCACAATGTGTGCCTAACCACTCAAAATGCAAGGCCCAAACCATATTCAGAACCCCCCATCCCCTGAAACAAAAAAATTGCCTCTTTTCTTTATTAATTTTGGGGTAGATTTTGCCTTGTTTATGACTTTTTAACACATGGTAAATAAAGGATTTGGACAAATTTTTTGCCAATATGTATTGGGAAATATAACTAAGTTCTATTCTGTAAATTTTGTTACTGTAACTCACACTTACAGGGTTCAAATCCTTTCCTTCTAGTCATTTAAACCACCCCTTTTTCTTTCATTTAGTGCAACTCAATAAATGAAGGACCTATGCAAAGTTTTGCAAATATGTTTTATCATTTTAGGAAATATAACTTAGTCATATTGTGTAAGGTTTCTTTACTACTCAACTCACAGTAATAGGGTTCAAGCCCTCGAGTACTAGGGACACTGATTACATTAGTATGGGAAAAACCTAGGTGTTGTTTTGGTACTAGACCTAGATACACTGATTACAAGGGAAGCATCCATATAGCTAACAATCAACATCTCTATTTTGTAAGAATCAAAATTCAACTTTCATGAGAAGAATATATATACTGCAAAAGTTCCACCAGAATTTTCTTAGTATTTCTGTTGCAATGCTAGCTGTTTGGGTTGTTTCGGATATGTCCTTTCTGGTGTGTGATTGCAATTAATAATCATGCACTCAGACCTTGGAGGATACACATACTCTTATGTGACATGATATTGGAAGAGTACTTATGTTGTCTAGAAACAAAATTGTTGCTATAAAGTGTTCATATAATGCCTTTTCTTGATGCATAGGTCTGATACATGGCATGATATTTGGACAATAAGTACTTTCAAAGAATATACGACTAAAATTTTTACTCCAAGACAATTCTGAAGATTTTTCATAATCCTTGTTTTGCAGAACTTTATGGCTGGGGCTTCAGGACCACCAACAGATGTGTATAGGGCTTCAGGACCACCAACCGATGTGTATAGGTCTTCAGGACCACCAGCTGATGTGTACCGAGCTTCAGGACCTCCAGCATATGTGTATCGGGCTTCTGGACCACCAGATGTGTATAATTCCATTGACTCAAGCTACAATTCATATACAGGTCACAACACCATGTATGCTTCCCCACGATCAAATACTGGATTTGCTGGTCACTCTGTTGGAGGCTACGAGTCTATCAAGAAAAAGACGTGCTATATCATTCTTAATATATTGTTTTGCATTCTTATTTTTTGCTTTCTTTTTGTAGGAGCCAGAGCCTGAAGTAGAGTTTGTGGAAGGCTATGAAATGGAAGAAGAAGATGACATTGAAGATTTCACTGTTGCTGGTATTGATGATGCTGATCTATTGGATGCAGATGAAGGTAGAAACGTTTCAGAAGAATAAGCAGAATCATATTCCACTGTTTCAATTTTTTATTCCCATGAAATGTCGAGGAAACTAAAATCTTAGTCCCGGTCATTCAAGTTTGGCAAACTGGATATCACAGTAAATTTAAA
The DNA here is from genome assembly GCA_001517045.1 of Pseudotsuga menziesii. Classification (NCBI taxonomy): domain Eukaryota; kingdom Viridiplantae; phylum Streptophyta; class Pinopsida; order Pinales; family Pinaceae; genus Pseudotsuga; species Pseudotsuga menziesii. The sequence continues at coordinate 216,514 of LPNX010287377.1, forward strand.
TATCTTTGAATTACAATACTGAGGATAAGTTTGAAGTTGTACTGTAAGCTACGTGTTTTATCTGTTCTTTCACTATGTTTATTGGAACTGATTTTTTTTTTACTTAATATTGCACATACAACACTGATGATGGTTCAGAAGAAATGGATATAGATGGGCGTGTTGGGACAAAGAAGTCGTGCATAGAGTCATGATCTACTCCACAAAAGCTTGACACAGATAGCATCAGAACAAAGTTGAAGAGGAAAATGAGACCTCATGTGGAGGTAAATTGCAAATGTCCTTTGATTAATTATTGAAAATGAATAAGAAATATACTAATTATATCTAGATTTCATCTTGAGCTCATTCTAGTTCTATTTTTGCTTCTTGCCTATCAAAAGATCATTGAAGGACATAGTGCCTGTAACTTCATGAGCAGCTGATAGTAAAGTATTTCTTTTTACCATATAAGATAAGTTGTGCACGGTTTAAATGTCTTAGAAACCTCTCTTAGGCATTTCATCTGGTATCAGAGCTAGCGAGGTGTAAATACTATGGACCTTTGGTTGAAATTTGACAACTGGATGACAAATTTGGTTGGTGTTGGTTGTCAGAGATAGATGAAATCTCTGTGGATGAAATACTATGGACCTTTGGATGTCCATACTTTGGAACCTCTGTGGAGAATGTTGTCAGAGATAAGTTTTTATAGTTCTGGAGACATGAAGAGGCAGGGAAGATATCTGAAGGACTTTACTCACTTTGCACAACAAAAACATATCCCACAGCATGTGTGAAGCATTGACTGGCATGTGACCACCAATTTATATGGTTGAAAAAGATGAGTATTATTTCTGTGTTACACTCCAATGTTTAGCAGACTTAAATATTTGAATAAGGGTCACTTTATATATTAGTGACATGTGACCACTGACCAAACCAGCTTAACATTTAGATGTTGAGATTATGGGTCGTTGTTTAAAGTTTAAACCATGGTAATGAAGCATGTAATGAAGATGTGCGAGATAAATTGTAATGAAGCATGAGATAAAGATGTGCGAGATGTATGTATGCATGTGAGGGGGGTATACTAATTATGTAAGGATTATGACCTACTTCCACATGGAATTGGTCTTATGGCATTTCTAATTTTTTTTTTAAACAGTTGCAAGAGCCTTTTCTCTAACTGTTGTCTAACTTTTTCTACTTGCGATAAACTATTTGTACAGCTCTATTGTATACCCACTTGTTGTTGCATCTCATCCCCAAGAGCCAAATCAATTTTCTCTTGGGCTTACAGATGGGAGTGTAGTTGTTTTGGAGCCATTAGAATCAGAAGGGAAGTGGGGCACTGGACCACCTGCTGAAAATGGGGCAGTCAGCAGTGTCAGTATTGTGCCAAAAGCTAGAACTCCGGGTTCAGAGCAAGGCCCCAGATGAGCAATCTCATTTGTCACAGACTTAAACAGCAGCATTGTGTGCAATCTTGAATTTTACAGGTGGTGATATCACATGTTAAATCCTGGCATCTCCATTTAATCTACTCAAGTGCAACAGTTCAATTGTACATTGGTCCTAAAGCATGCAAACGTTTATGAAATAGTGCATGCTTTTATTCATAAGCTTCTACCAATCCCCTGTTCACAAGAAAATGTGCCGTTGACATAGATGAATTCAAAAAGGGGTAGAAATCGCTTCCTGGAAAGCCATTGTTTTTTGTGGTGGCCTAAGTCTGTTCATAGCGTTTAGCTGCAATCCTTTTTATGAGGGATTGTTGGCTTGCTTTTGCCATCCTTGTGTACAAGCTTTTACTTAGCAGGAAAATGCACTGTTGTATTTCTTATTGCCATGTCTCCAGAGGTTTCTAATTGCTTAGAAACTTTGCCATCATCTGAGAATTATTTAAATGTAAGATTAATGCAGGTTTTGGAACGAGTACCTTGCAGATGTCATCCTATGAACTGCCAAAATTAGTTGGTAACCTTTGTTATTGTACTTGAGAATTAGATCCCCAAAAAGTTGTTTCATGGGGAGTGTTAACGTCTTTTAGTACATTATTTGAATCATTATGTATTGCTGTTGGAGTTGTTACTTCATCCTTCCCTTTGTTTGATTTTTATATGCAACTTCCCATTGTGTTACCTCCTAGCCCTCTGGGGCAATTGTACGAGCACCCCACAGATTAGATATGTTATGTGTAGAGGACTTTAGTCAGTTAAATCAATTGATATTAATGTAGATGGGATGTTTTATCAAACATGTGTGTTCAAGATTCAATACTATACTTACAAGCCATAGATGATATAGTATAGACAACCATTATATGGTTAGACATTTTCAGTAGTGGTAACATATCTCAAACAGATCTTAAATGCATCATGTTTGGTCCAGCTATTCAGCAGGGATGACAGTAATATCGATAGTGGCTTGATTAAAGGAGTATGACCTACTTCCACATGGAATTGGTCTTATGGAATTTGTATTTTTTTTTTTAAAACAGTTATAGCCGTGGATACAGTGACGGCAATTTTTTTAAAAATTTCACAGCCGTGGATACAGCGATGGCCCGGTGTGGATACAGCGATGGCCCGGCGTGGATACAAAGACGGCCAGGCGTGGATATAGTGACGACTTAGTCATCTAACGAAATATAGAACATTGTCGCTCTTGCGACGCAAATTAGGGGTCGTCTCTATTGCGATGAAATTGTTTCCACGGGAAAAAAAACACTTAGACGTGGCAATATCCACGCTTTTCCGTGGATATTGCCACATTTTGCCGTGGCAAAATTGATCACTTGTACTAGTGCATAAAGTTTATATTACATTGTTGGTGAGCATAAACCCTCAAATTAAACATGAAAGTAAATATTTTTAAGATAAAATTTAATTTTAAAAGTCAATTATTTTCCAATGAAATCATATTCAATAATTTTACTCATAGTCTTATATCTAAATTAATTTTTAACCCGCTTTTGATAAAAATGATGTCCTTATTTTAAAGTCAACAATATAAAATGAAAACTTAGAAACTAGCTAAATGTAGGACTACTTAGTCTTGAGTTCATTATCTTTCAATAAATTTATTTATTAATAAAAAATAAGTTTTTTTATTTTATTTAAAATTTATACTAATTAATTTAATAATATTTATATATATAAATTAATTTTCTATTGATGATAATGATGATGGTTAAGGTCCACTCAAACCAAACTTTGGTCTATCAAACCTAAAGAAACAAATTAATTAGTTTGTTTTAAAAATGTATTCCTATGCTCAAAGAGATTGGTGAGAAGCGCCATGAGCTCACTATAATTTTGACAAGTTAAAAGGATAGAAAGGTCGGTATTGCAACAAAGATTATGAAATTGAGATCTAATGTGGGTGTCTATAGGACACTCTAAGAGGAAGTGATTTTCATCTTCAATGTTCCTATTCTCACAGAGATGGCAGATCCTTTCCACCCATGGTGTTTTAGGAACTATCCAATGACCTGTTTTAGTATGGAGCTCATGTGAGTTCGTTCTTATCTTGTTTATATTAATTTTTTTCTTTGAAGTGGTTAATATAGAGAGATACTTTTGATCTTCTAAGGTATGGTTGATGACCTCTTTATAATATCTTAATTTTTGTTTAGCCTCTAAATCATTGTCACACCACATTTTATCTTTAGACTTAGAAGTAACAATATTTTTAATGTTATTAATATTTTGCAATGCAACACTTTCGTTGATCTCCCAGTGGTTTAACCAGGCCCTGGTATCTTTATACCAACTTCACTTGAGCCTTAGGTGGTCTTGGATGGAATTAAAAGCTATCTTAGGAATTCTATGGTCTCCCATGTATTGATTTTGTGTTTGTAGAAAAGGATCCTAGTCATAGCTAGGCTCTTGATGGGGGAAAGACCCACTTCTATAAGGAGAATAGGATATGGTGTATTGCTTTTAATTTTGAGGTTATACGTTATAAAATGATTTTGGATTTGCTCAATCTTCCTACAAGATTCTCTAGAGATGCTACAACCCAAAACCTCACAACCATACAAGATACCAGGAGTGACTAAAGTTTCAAAAAGGAGCTTCTTTTTATCCCACATCACCAGATTTGTTGCTTTGCAATTATTTTCAAAACCAAAATAAGCTTTTCACCCTCCATTAATCATTTTCTCAATGCAATATTTCGAGTTGAGCTTGTGATGAATATCAATCCTAGGCATTTTTAAGAAGACACTTCCTTCAAATTTGTATTGTCATACACAAAATTAGCGTAAGTGTCCTTCTTGGATTTGATAATCATAACTTTTGTTTTGTCAATGTTGATTTTATTTTTCTTTACCTCACAAATACATATTCATAAAATTATGTAAACGACTTTCATTCTAACAACCTGAAATTTATATTACTTCAAAAAATTATAGAATACTTTTAAAAGAACATTTATAAGGTTACAAATTTTCAAAAAATCATATTCACTAAATATATTATTAAATTTTCAATTAAAAAACACATATTCATAAAATTATGTCATTGACTCAATACCATGAAATATATATTACTTTTAAAATAATAATTTATATATTTATATAGTGATTTAAAAGAATAATAGCTTTGGAAAGTTGAAAGTTTTTAAAAAATCATATTCAATGTATTATTAAGTTTTCAATTTATTTTTGGTAAAATTATATTTAATTAATAATAATAATAATATTTATAATTATGTTTGATTAATACAATGTAACAAGTGTACAATGGGATTCATTTTATAGCTAACTATATTTATTATGTTTAAATACATCTTGATTAAGATTTAAATGAGGTAAATTAAATAGTTAACTAAAATTATTGCATTAATTATAATATTTTTAAATTCTTTATACTTACAATTTTTTTTGTTTTCTATGCTATATGATAAAAGACAAAAAATGCTAACACTTCAAAAATAAACACCTACCTATGTCCCTCTAAACTATAAATAGAATAATTATAAACACCTACCTATGTCTCTGAACCGTTCAAAAAGACAAAACAAAGAATGTCATTAACTTTAATAATGACGTACCCCTTTATACAATGAAATAATAAATTTTGACATCTTAAAGGACCACGAGCTTGATAGACCTTTAATTGTAACTCTCAATTTTTTCATGCATAGAGATCCCATAGAAGATAATCCTTATAGCGAAAAGAACTTGATCTTTGATAGAAATAAAAATCATCTTTTTCTAAGTGATTTAAACATTAATTTGCTTCATTTATCAAGTATAGACACCCTCTCACATTCTATTAAAGTTCTCAATTGAATTCTCAAGTATTAAAAGAAATAGAAAAACCAAACCTTGGTATGATAAAGATTGTAAAAATGTGAGGAGAGAAATTAAGGAAGCTCTTTATGAGTCTCTTAAAATTGATAAAATAAAAATATACAAAGCCCTAACTAAAATTTAAAAAAATGCAATATATTCATAAAAGACAAGAAAACATCTTACACCTCTCTAAGGTGGATCCTAAGAAATTCTGGAGGGAGATTCTAACTAGAAAAACTAAAGACCATAATAGAGTTTCTTTACACAACTCGAATTCATATCTTAAAAAGGTTTATGAATCCACGAATGTCATAAACAACTTTGAAACCTTGCTCACAACTCTAGAAGTTTTCTCATTAGAAGACATAGATTTTGGGGTTAAGCGTTTGGCAAATGGAAAAGCTAAGGACATTGAAGGTTACCAGGAAGAAATCTTAAAAACTGAAGGTCATGTCCTCATCCCTCACATCCACAAGCTATTCAATCAAGCAGTCAAGCAAGGGTTCCATAAACCTTGAACTCGGAGCCTCATTATCCCTATTTTTAAAAGTGGGGATACAAACAACCCCTCTAATTATTGGACAATTATGATTATCCCCCTCTTATCCAAGTTATATGGTATTATTTTGGAAAAGAAGATCAACAGATGGCTAGAAAGTGAAGGTAAGCAGGCTAAAGGTCAAGCAGGTTTTAGAAGGCAGCACTAAACAACGGACCACCTCGATACTCTTAGGCTCATTGTGGAGGAATTTCATTATGATAAATCCAATCTCGTATGTTGCTTTGTGGACTTTAGAAAGGCTTTCGATACAATACCTAGAAATAACCTATGGAATAGATTAGAAGAGCTAAAGGTTCCTTTCGAGTTGAGATTTGTCGCAATAAGGTTATACGATAATGTAATTGCTAAGGTTAAGAGAAACGAGGGGTGGTCGAGAGATATTAAGTGTAATACCAGAGTTAAAGAAGGTTTCCCCCTCTCCCCTACTTTATTTGGCATTTACATCAATAAGCCAGAAGGTTGTTTAGAAGAAGCAGGTTGTGGTGGCACGTTCTTGGCTGGGATAGTCATCATCCTTATTCTCTGAGCTGACGATATTGTTCTTCCCGCAAGGGGTCCATCTGATCTTGATAAGCAACTACGAATTCTTAAGGATTTCTACTCTACCATGGCTATGACTGTCAATACACCATATCCTATTCTCCTTATAGAAGTGGGTCTTTCCCCTATCGAGAGCCTAGCTATGACTAGGCTCCTTTGTACAAACACAAAATCAATAACATGGGAGACCATAGACTTCCTAAGCTAGCTTTTAATTCCAGCCAAACCACCTAAGGCTCAAGCGAAGTTGGTATAAAGATACTAAGGGCCTGGTTAAACCACTTGGAGATCGACAAAAATGTTGCATTGCAAAATATTAAAAACATTAAAAACATTGTTACTTCTAAGTTTAAAGAGAAATTGTGGTGTGAGAAAGATTTAGAGGCTAAAAGAAAATTAAGGTATTATAAGGAGGTCATCAACCATACTCTAGAAGATCAAAAGTATCTCTCTGTTTTAACATGTTCAAAGAAAAATATTAATATAGCCAAGATAAGAACAAACTCCCATGAGCACCATAGTGAAACAGGTCGTTGGAGAGTTCCTAAAACACCATAGGTGGAAAGGATTTTCCGTCTCTCTGAGAATATGAACATTGAAGATGAAAATCACTTCCTCTTAGAGTGTCGTGCGTACACCCACATTAGATCTCAATTTCATAACCTTTGTTGCAATACCAACCTTCCTAGCCTTTTAACTTGTCAAAATTATAGTGAGCTCAAGACATTTCTCACCAAACTCTTTGAGCATAAGAATACAATTTTAAAACAAATTAATTAATTCATTTCTTTAGGTCTAATAGACCAAACTTTGGTCTAAATGAATATCATTATCATCATCATTTAACATTAATACTATATTTATATATATTTCTTAATATAATATCAATAAAATTCACTAAAGTCAAGATACCTTAAAGTCAATGAAATCAAAAAAACTTTAATAATATTTTTATTATAATATTCATAAAGTCCATAAAAGTCAACAAAACATCGAGATCATAGAAATACGACTTTCTTCTCTTGTTGTACATGAGCATTAAATGTCCAAATTTTTACTCATTAGGTTTGCCATCTTCCTAATTGGATAGGGCGTATATATGGAATTTAAACTTTTCATAAAATAAGAGTGTAAGTTAAACTTTTAGGTTAGATTTTTCAATAAAGATTTATCATCATATCTTAAAAAAATTCAAAATATAAATTTTTTAATAAATTTTTAATTAAATAGTATTCAATGTATTCCTCAAACCATTCAGCCATAAATTTTGAGTAAAATAAAAAAACATATTCATTAATAAATTCTGAATGAAGATAAAAAAAACTTATTCATTATTATTGAATAGTGTTTTTCCTATCTTTTCATTCCATAATAACCTAATCATATTCATTCCATAATATGAATATATGTTCTCCATTGTTCGGGCCATCGTTTTCCACCCAGCAACCAGAAAGACGCGATAATATGAATATATGTTATCCATCGTTGGGGCCATCGTTTTCCACCCAGCAGCCTGAAATGACGCTGATTAGGTGAGAAACTGATTTAAGCTGGAATTAAGTGAGAAATTGATTTAGCCAAATTGATTTAGGCAACCGTGATTGAGATAAATATAAAGATTGATAATACCATTACTGGATAACGAAATCAAAGCTTTCGTTATATGACAAATCTGTATCTATATATAGCCAATGACAGCAACAGGTTCTACCATTGAATTTTTAGTTTCTTTTTTATTTTGAGCTGCCTCTATATACGAGCAGCAATGTCTCTTCTAGTTCTCTCTATCGCGCCTTTGGCATCCAAATCGTGGCTGCACAGATCGTTGATCAGTTCTACTCATGAGATTAAGCCTTTCTGTAGAACAATCCCAAGACCTGGAATTACGTGTTCATGTAGGCAAAGGAAATCTGTCACGCCTTCTTCCCTTGCCATGAGTTCGACCACCGCCGCTGTAAAAAGACGCATAGGCGATCATCATTCCAACCTGTGGGACGATGATTTCATACAATCTCTTTCATCGCCTTATGGGGGTAATTACCTTCATTTTCAATTTACTATTCTGCTTATTGCTTGTTTCATTTTTAATGTAGTAGTTTTCTCTTGCACATAGCAGCATTTAATATTGTTATTGGGTTGGTTACACTGCGAAATGCTTCTTTAAAGCCTACACTAAACTGTAAAGCATTAATTAACTAGAATTGTATATTGTTCAGGCATCTTCTTACAGTGAACGTGCCGAGACACTTGTTGGCGAAGTAAAAGAGATTTTCAACTCACTTTCGATGGGAGATGGAAAATCAATCAGTCCTCTAAATGATCTCTTTCAACGCCTGTGGATGGTCGATAACATTGAACGTTTGGGGGTTGAGAGGCATTTCCAAAATGAGATAAAAATTTCCCTTGATTATGTTTACAGGTATGTCCCGATCGTGTTCGAACTTTTGTTTATGTTTTCAAGACGATCGAATACACCTTAAAACTAGAAATTATTTGGCCAGCAGTTATTGGAGCGAAAAAGGGATTGGCTGTGGAAGAGATAGCGTTTCTACTGATCTCAACACAACTGCTTTGGGTCTCCGAATTCTTAGACTACATGGATATACTGTGTTTCCAGGTATCTAAGTTTTATTAATAAAATTTATCTTTGAATTGAGCACCTGATTAGGTGTAATGGTTAAGAACATGTTATCTTCTAGGATGTTGTAGGTTTAAAACCTGCCATGGGTAGGGTTGCTCATTGGCATGTTGTGACAAGGTTCTAAGGGTAGGCAGCCCTGGGCTAGAGACTTACTGAGGTGGGCTTCTAGATGTCTCTGACCCTGCTAAATGACAAGTTATTGGTATATCTGGTTTGTAAGTTGTTCTAAGGGTAGGCAGCCCTGGGATAGAGACTTACAAGTTACTGGGGTGGGCTTCTAGATGTCTCTGCCTCTGCTAAATGACAAGTTATTAATATATCTGGCTTGCAAGCTATTGGATATACTCTTGAAAAGTTGTTGTTCTCAATAACTATACTAAATACATTATACATTTATATCAGATGTTCCAAATAACTAAATACATTATACGTTTATGTCAGATGTGTTGGAACAGTTCAAAAACCAAAAGGAAGAGTTTTCCTGTTCTGTCAATAATCCAGAGAGTGAAAGCAGAAGCGTTCTCAATTTATTTCGGGCCTCTCTCCTTGCTTTTCCCGGGGAAAAGGTTATGGAAGAGGCTGGAATATTCTGTGAGACATATTTAAAAGAAATCCTACCAACGATTGCAGTCTCCAGTCTCTCACTAGAGGTGAGGCAGCAATACTAATATCATATCATATTTTACAAGTGATTTTTTTTAATAAGATTGTGTTGAAGTACAACAACGCAGGGATAATCGTTTTGAATAATCATTAAACCATAGAAAGAACGAATCACATTCACTTATTTGCAACATATCCTGTTTGTTTTTATCTGTGTTCTCATGTTTGTTTGAATCTGTCTTATGGTTACAATTTTGTGTTTGCAGATACAGTACGTTCTCGAATATCGTTGGCATTCAAATTTGCCCAGATTGGAAGCTAGGACTTACATCGATATACTTGCAGAGAATCTTGTCAATGAGTAGGCCCATTATTTTCTAAGTTGCTATGCGGTGAAATATAATAGAATCGAATAGGATAATTTTATCTCAGGTCAAGTACAAAGTTATTAACTATGGATAATATGGAGAAAAAATCATTTTGTTGAGCAATATCTTATCATTCATAAAAATGTTTTTTAATTCTGAAAAATAAAGTCAATGTATTGTAGGTATTGGGAGGAGGAAATAGAGTATGGGGGGTTTATAGGTATTGGGGATATAAAAAGCCATTTCTGCAAAAACCAGCATAGATCCATTTAAAAGGGGATCTACCAAGCACCGAGAGGGATTAAATACCTCAAGGTGCAAACAATTTTTTAGAGTACACTTGTAATCTAATTTTTATGATTTTAGTTTATTTAATTTATATTGTTTTATATAATATGCAATCCTAAATAATTTAAACTTAATTTAAGCCAACAAGTTATTTTTCATAATATTTTATTATTTTTTATATCAAAACTCACCTCTTTGATGCAATAAGGAATATATTGTAAAAATAGATGTTTTATATCTAGTGAAATTAAGGGTATTCTTTAATACCTCATGAAAGAAAATGCTATGATATGGTTTCACTAAGTGAAAATCCAGTGATTTACTAGAGAAAATGTAGTATCATTTTTAACTAGTGTATAACCACAATTTTTTATATATAGTTATTTTGAATTACATGTATAGCAAATTAAAGTAATACAAGTTTTGTTTTTAATTAAAATGTCATTTTTTTAATGAAGTCTTTTAATTTCAAGAAGTCTGATTTTTAACCTTTTCTTTTAATTTTTAATTGGCATTTGTTTACTGAAGGCCATGTAAGAAGATTGAGAAACTTTTAGAACTTGCCAAATTGGAGTTTAATATCTTCCACTCTTTACAACAAAGAGAGCTACAATGTGTTTGGAGGTGATGAACTCTGTTATTTTATATATTTTTTCATAGCCTAAATGGATTTGTGTGATTAATAAAGTAAAACCCGTGTCATTTGTATGTGTAGATGGTGGAAAGAATCGGGTTTGCCGGAATTTAGCTTCATTAGGCATCGTTACGTAGAATTCTACGCTTTGATCTCCGGCGTTGACATGGAACCTAAGCATTCAACATTCAGACTGGCCTTTGTCAAAATGTGTCATCTTATCACCATTCTTGATGATATGTACGACACCTTTGGAACAATAGACGAGCTCCAACTCTTTACAGCCGCAGTTAAGAGGTAGTGATAAACAATTCAATGAATTTTAGTTTTGTTCAATATACTTATTTGACCAAAATTTGTGAATGTAATTAATGATGACCAGATGGAACCCATCGGCCCCAGACTATCTTCCAGAATATATGAAAAGAGTGTACATGGTGCTTTACGAAACCCTAACTGAAATGGCGCGAGAAGCTGAGAAGTCACAAGGCCGAGACACACTCAACTATGCTCAACAGGCTGTATGGACCATAGTAGATAATAAACAATATATTTGAAGAAACAAAGAATCCATGGCCATCGATTTTATTTAAATGACTGGTTGGTGATTAGTTAACTTGCAATGCGTGTGCAGTTCGAGGCTTACATTGATTCGTATCTTAAAGAAGCAGAGTGGATCTCCACTGGTTATCTCCCGACATTCGAGGAGTACTTAGAAAACGGGAAAGTTAGTTCTGGTCATCGTATAGCGACATTGCAACCCATGCTAACGTTGGACATTCCCCTTCCTCAGCACAGTATGCAGGAAATTGAGTTTCCATCGAAGTTGAATGACTGCGCAGCTTTCATCCTTCGAGTACGAGGTGACACCCGATGTTACAAGGTACTTCTTAAACTTAAACTGCTATATCAAAATCAAATGCAGATGCAAGATGTTTGTAGTTCATTTTGCTATGGTGAACGCAGGCAGACAGGGCCCGTGGAGAAGAAGCTTCCTGTATATCCTGCTACATGAAAGAAAATCGTGGATTAACAGAGGAAGATGCTCTTAATCATATAAACATCATGATCGAATCCGTAATCAAAGAATTAAATTGGGAGCTTCTTAGACCGAACAGCAATGCTCCCATCTCTTCTAAGAAATATGCTTTTGAAATCAGCAGAGCTTTCCATCACTTATACACATATCGAGATGGCTACACCGTTGCCAATAGTGAAACAACTAATTTGGTGATGAGAACGGTTATTGAACCTGTCCCTATGTAACCACAAGTCAACTTATCATATTTACATTTGAGTTGGTACTTGGTTAAAGTGAGGTTATGTAATTTTCATTTTTCAGATTATTAAGTCACATATAGCTGAAATGGAGGTTGTAATGAGGTTTGAGGACTTGGTTTAAGTTAGGAGGAAGAAAGGTTTTTGTTCACAATTTAGATGGATGAGATGTGTCATAATGTTGATATAGTATATTTAAATTAAATTGAGAAACAAAACTAATAGATTTAAGATAAATAGATTGTATATTAAGCAAGTAGTAAATTGTGAATTGTGTTATAAAAAGATTTTTTTATTTCAAACTCTATTACAAGATATATACATTTGTAACTCATGTGATGTATTTGTAACTCTACAACCTAATTTTGTTTTAATGAATTCATTTTTTTAAAATTTGTAATTTCCAAATTATATATATATATATACATATGTTACAATAAAAAATAGTAAATAATTAGGTTATAGTTCTATTAGTAATAATAATTCATTATTAAGTATAGTTATGAAGAGAAATGTCTCATCAACATTTGATGGCCAAACCATTTCGTGATACTGTATAACCGTTGGTATCACAGACAGTCACTCCTCTAGCACCGAGCTGCAAAAGACAAATTATTCCATCAATATCTTGTATAGATATCAATGGTTAATGAGATGCATATTCATAATAAAATAATTGAAACAATTCATAATTCATCATATACAAGAATGCAACAATACAAATATTTGAAGAAGAACTTTCTTTATTAATAAATAGAGAATGGTGAGATTACAACCCAGCTTCTGAAACAAGGACTCATCTGCAAACCGAGGACACTGAGTTCTATTGCTCCAAGTTGTCTAAAGGCATACCACCAACATAAATTTTCTCTTCTAAGAATGAATGATTAGCCTCATCCCATGCCCTCTATTTGTAAATCCATCCCATGCCCTCTATTTGTAAATGGAAAAAGAGAGAGGTTTCGAAGGTTAGGATGGTTGAGACAGTTGAGTTAGTTATGATTAGGGATTCAACTAATCTTGACTAATCATGATTTATATTTTATAACATTAAATTAAGGTACATGCAAGCATTAATATAGGAAAGACACGTGTGACATGCTCCTTGCTTAAGGGAAACTCGTGTGTTCCATGTACACATGGGTTGCAATGCAAATAGTCGTGTATGACACACGGGTTGCAATGTAAATAGTCGCGTGTGCAACCCTAATCTCCAAAAAATATATATATATTAAGCCAGTCATGAGATTATGTATCATCAGTGATGCACATCTATAATGTTATGGCTCAGTTCAATCCTATTTGTCCTTTTGTGTCCTGCAATATTGGATGTTAGTACTCGGATGGAGAAGTGCCATTTTGGTTGATAACAGATGCCCCCTAATGTGTGAGGTTAGAGGGAAGCGATGGCCAAAATACATTACAATCTTTTAATCTTAGAGAACTCAAGTGTCCAATGCAATAGAGGAAGTACCTAAATCAAATATATATCAATGTCATATACAAAATCATATCCGAGGATGCCATGGAACACTAGCTCCTTTACAGTATTTGATTACGTCATGTGATCAAATACCACGTATATTACAAAGGTGGATCGAAGCCACAATATACAATGATGAGTCTTCAAAATATGAAAGCTGTGTAACTAAATATAACATGATCTTGAGCAACTTAGGTTATAGCGATGAACCTAAGGTCTTCATCGAAATCCAAAGGGCCCAGTACAATTCTTACCATGGGAATAGATGTGCTCAAGTCGACATGGAAAGAACTCAACAGAATGTCAGACAATGAGTTAAACAGACAACTGAAGAAAAGGAGTTCACCCGTAATGATAATGAATCATAAGGTATCATCTTCAAAGCTCTAGGTCTTCATCTTCAGGAATTACTGATGAGAAACCAGACTGTGATGAGGAAGGAAATGGATCCTCCAACAGATCACAAGAGTGACTAGGAATTGGATACGGGAAGGTAGGGACAAGTAATACTTGGATAGGATAATGATGGAATCAGGATAATAATCAAATGAAGGGATAAATCCTTGAACAGTGAGCACGACACAGATATGACCCAAGGCAGCTTTTAACTTGCGGATAATACAACTAGACTTATATGTCATGTAGGAGACATGATCAGATTCCCATGTATAAAGGACAAGTGGAGGAGTAAGAAACTCGAAGTAATAGCTGAGCTAAAAGTGTAAACTAAGACATGAGCATCAGAAATTTCAGAGAGTGCTATGTTCAAGGAGGGGCATGCTGCCACTGTTTATAACCCAAAGACAGTACTTCTTCCTTATCTTTTCTGTTAAATTTTAACAAGTCCAGGAAAGTCAACTCAAGTCTCTCTTTATTTTTGACAAGCTTGAAGAGGGGAGAGAATAATGCTTGATAAAGTCATGGATTCATGGATTTTATGAGCTCGAACTAGTACATGCTCGTTGGTGTTTTCATATTTTGAGAGTATGAAAACTCCGAAGAAGACTCCAAGGGGGTGCTTTTTCATACAATTTAGTCTCTTGAGGCCAGAAAAGTATAAAAAAATCCATAGAAGAACTCTCTTAGATTTTGAACAAGTAAGGCACACCTTTTTCGTACTTGGTCAAGAAGGTCTGAAAAAGGTTAAATTACCACCTACCCAATGCCCCCTCAAAAGAAGCATATAGCCTAAGTTTTATGAGTGTGAAGGAAGGCAAGATCACTTGGAAAGATCCATTTGAATATGATAAATGGGGCTTACAGCAGTAAACTCGATGCTTTGTTCTTTAGGGTTTAACGAGCATGAAAAAGACATAAAGTACGCTCATAATATTTTTCATGTTTGGGTCGCGTGCACGAAAAAGAGAAAATTAAGCTCATACCGAGTGTTCCTTTTCTATAAATTCAGTCCCTCACGTCTGGAAAAGTGATAAAACTATGCCTGCAAATACTCTTCTCAATTTCAAAGAAAAGAGAGTGTTCCTTTTTCGTATTATTCCACATGATCTGAAAAAGCGATAAACTACAACCAATGTGGATGCCCATTCACATATTCATAACGAGCTTGAACGAACAATTTTACTCGACAGTTAAGTCTATTTTGAGGAGTTAGACTCGGGCCTAAAGAAACTCCATAAGGGTGGGGAGCTTTATAAAAAGGGATAGCTTGTAAAAAGAGACCAAAATTAGGCTCAATTTGGTGTGAAAAATAGCTAAGAAGTCTCTCACAAACCTCTGACAAATGTGGCATGAGTACCAAAAGAAGACAAAGTGTTCTAAACTAGGGTACTCATGGAAAGGAAGCCCTATCCACGGAAGAACAATGATGTAGACAAGGTAAAAATGGTTAAATGCCATAGTCTGTGGTCAAAGAGGTAATCCTAGCTAGGGTTAAAAACAAAAAAGGTTTAGATGCATAACGACATATGAAATACCCAAATCCTACCCTATACGAGCGGATAAGTACTTTTGAAATAATTTTAACCTGTTGCATTGGGAAAAAAGATATGGTATTAGTTCAATTATAAAAATAATTTTCAAACTATAGGCTAGAAACCCAAAAATTGAAATTTTTTTGTATATATAGTTCAAAAATAGAATAAAAACATACCATTTGACATTTTTAGCCAATTTGGAAATATTTTACCTCTGACTTGGATTGCTCAATGAGGACAAACCAGTGGACAATTTCAAATTCTGCAAGTGTCATGTTGGTTAGCTTTCCCATCTCCTTCGTTCCAGCCATTCTAAATTTCATTTTTATGCAAATTTTTTATATTTAGGGCCTGCCCTAGGAAGGTTGCGCAGTACACACGACCTGCATAAAGGAAACTCGTGTGTGACATGTGACCTATCTAAAGGATAGTCACCTGTACTGCGTGACATAGAAAATTCAAAATTATGGCCAAACATGGTTTTAGAGTGGAGGGAATGCAAGCATGAAGACATAGACCGAGATGCTCTGTGATATGGCCCCAGTGTGCAAGCTTTACAACAAAGTGGCTTACTAAAGTTCTTCTAGACTTCTCTAATGAGGGCCAATGTCCGCTTGTTTGAGCATTTGATTAGGTATTGGGATCATGAACTTAGTGCTTTTGATCTTCAAGGTGAGATCTTGGAGATAACTGCAAAAGACATGCATTTCATTACGGGGTTGTCTCGCAGGGGTATGCATGTGAACCTCGAGGGTACTAGTAGGGGTGGTGACCCGGTGAGTTTCTAAGACTATGTCGACACCTACTGCACACCAGGTAGCTAGAAGAAGGGATCATGCGTCCCAATTGTTCATATCGTCAACTTCCCACTACAAGTAGTGTTAAGTACAATAGCACGGGTTGTAGGATATTCTTCATTACATCTCACCACTCGGACACAAATGAGAGTTGTTGTGGAGTGTGTACAATGTACTATGTTTGATTGGTGTTCGGACTCTCTGACTGTAAGAGAGGACACCACAATAATTTTGGGTATGCTATCATTTTAGTAGCATTCTTCTTTGAGAGAGTGCCTTCCATCAGTCCTGCAATTCCACTTCCAACATTTTCTCCTCGCCAACCTAGACTGACTATGTGGTGGAGGATCGGTCCAAGGAGTATACGATGATGACTTTTATGTGTGGTTAGGGCGGTAGTTTCTAGCACTTGAGCAGTTTCCTTACTCCAGACTAGATTTTCGAGGAGACAATGATTTGGTCCTTCCTCCAAGGGGAGTATGGGGAGATCTAGTTATTTTTCTTTTTATGTTTTTAAATTTTTATGAATTTTTTTCATAAAATTATATACATATGTATAAGATTTTTTAATCCATTTTAATGTTTATAAAATGCAGATGTTGGACCTGTACGCCCCGATGGGCACCCCAGGATGTATGTACTGCCTGTAGTAGGTGAATACCAAGGCTTACTCAGGGTACTCGAGGGAAATATGGCCAGATGACCCAAAGAGTTTCGACTATACGGATTGAGAAAATTCCTGCTATTATGCAATAATTTGTTGTAGGAATTCCACCTACCTGGATACACCTCATGAGGAGGGTATCCAGGGTCATTCTAGTTTACATAGAAGCCGAAGAGGTTGCTGTAGCTAATGAGGCTGACGATGCGGGTGATCAGGCCTAGAGGGCAATTTATGGATTGCGATCCAAATTTTTTGTATATTTATACAGTTGTGACTGGATATTAGGATCAAAACTCGACCTATCTACGGACATATATATATATATATATATATATATATATATATATATATANATGTAGAATATAGTTCGCATATGCATCAGTTAATGTATTTTCATTACGTGGAATATGTTAAATGAAATATAATCAAAATTTCTTTCAAGTAATCTAACCTACAAAAAATGACTTAACAAGGTAGGGTTCCACACCTGATAAGCTCCAATGAGATGGGAAACCACCAGTTGAGAGTCGAGTCTAACTTCCAACTAGGTTATTCCACGTGCCAACGAATCCCATAACAACTCAATAATATCCTTGTACTCGGCCACATTATTGGTAGCAGGACCAAGGCTAGCGCCTCCAGATACAACTAGTTTTCCTGAGGGTGAATAGATGACCCATGCGGCTAAATCCAGGTTACAAGTATGACGACTAGCACCATCCACAAAACCTATGAACCACTCAACTGACATCTGTAACAATCACCATATTATATAAGAAACACTAACTGGCTAACTATTGTACATAAAATTACATACAATGAAATACAAGAAAAAGCACTAAGCATAGGCATAATACTTCTTCAGGTAGAGCCCATTCCTAGGCTTAGGCAGCTTATTTCCATCAAAATTAGTTAACTCATATCCCCCTTTTTTCAAGACCTTTGACATAATGTAGGGTCCTAACCACATGGACTTGAACTTTCCTTCCCCTAGGGGTTCTTTGTCCTAATCCTAGAGCAAGACAAGCTCCCCTTCAGAGAAAATTCTAGGCTTGACCGATTTATCATATTGGTTTTTAATCCTATTATTATGAGCTTCATTTGTCGTTAACGCATCTCTGCATCGTCCATCTAGATTTTCCAAATGGAGAAAATGTTCTTCTAATTCAGTCATGTCGGGGATTACATGAATGGCAATTTTAAGTGATATAATTTCACTCTCAACGAGAGTGACTGCTTCCACCCCGTTAACGAGTTGGAAAGGTGAAAACCCCATGGCAGTCTTAAAATTAGTCTGGTATGCCCAAAGTGCAGGATGCAACATAATGTGCCAATTTGACCGAGGTGTGTTAATAGTATGCTTAAGAATGGTCTTCAAGGTCTTATTGACTTCCTCGACTTGACCATTCACTTGCGGGTAGAAGGAAGAAGAGTGATATTTCTTGAACCCTAGCATAGTAGCCAACTCGGTCATCATGCTATTCTAGAAATGATTGTCATGGTCAGTGACAATATCCTTTGGAATTTCGAAGTGAGTGATGATCTGGTTGAACACAAAAAAAGCTGGAGTTTCTCCGTCAACTTTGAAGGTAGGAATTGCCTCTGCCCACTTTGTGAAGTAATCAACAAAAACAATGATATATTTATTCCCTCTAGTTGAAACTGGGTTGCACATCAATTAACCCACCCCCCACTTAGTGAAGGGTCCCACCGCAATAGCGGGAAACAAAGGAGTAGGATGTGACCGCATTTTCCTGGTGTAGAGCTGACATGGATGACAGTGCTTCACAACCTCCACACAATCGTTAAAGATCGTGGGCCAGAAATAAACAGCACATAAAATCTTCTGGGTCGTTTCTAACCCAGATAAATGAACCCCACATGTTCCTCTATGGGAATCATTTAGGATACGCTTGAACTCCTTGTGGGTGAGACACCGATGCAAAACAGAGTCTACCCCTCCACGGTAAAAAGTATCCCTAATGATAAGGTATTTTATCGCATGTACATGCAGTTTACATCACTCTTCCCTCGAGAAGGACGCTGGACACTTCAAAGTATGGAGATAGATAATTATATCCCCATACCAAGGATCAAAGGTGGCAATCAAAAAATGTACTCATTTGGGAATGAGTCTTCTTCAACCACTACATTCTCTTACGTTGGAAATTATGCAATAATTTGTGCAAGAACTAAGGACTTTTTAGATTTGGAAGACTGAAAATCCAAGTCAAACTACTAGAGAATGACTATCCATTTATTGAATTTCCCTCGATTATGCGTTGGGACAAAAATACTAAAAGCGATTAACATCTTCCACTACTGTAGTGGTCCTCAATAGGATGCAATGATGTAACCTCTGCACAACATAAACAACTGCTAAAGCTAACTTCTCGATGTGGGAGTATCGAAGTTTAGGACTATCCAATGCACGACTAAGATAATAGACAACATGCTCTTGGATCTTGTCATCTTCTTGGACTAATACTACCATAATGGTGATTTTGACACAGCTAGATACAATATAAAATATTGAGAGTACTTTGACGTGCGTAACAAAGGATCCAAAAAAAATCTTTCTTTAATTCCTCGAAAAAAAATTGTGCGGTTTCATCACATACAAATGGAGTGTCCTGCTTCAACAAGCGCATGAAACCCTTATTTATCTTGGCATAGTTAACAACAAAACGTCGAAGGAAATTAGAGTTTCCTTGCAGGATTTGAAGTTGCTTGATAGAACGAGGAGGAGGCAATATTACAATGGCCTCTACTTTCAAAGGATCCACCTGAATACATTTGTTTGAAACTATGAAACTGAGTAACCGTCTCGACTCAACGTGGAAAACACACTTGTGGGGATTCAAGTGTATTTTGTAATGTCTACATCATTCAAAAATCAAGCGAAGTTGATTTGTATGATCAATCCTCTTATGAGAATGAGAAGGAAAATCATCTAGGTATGGCTCAACAATTTTCTTAATTTCATGGAAGGAAAATTTCATTACCCGTTGAAAGGTAGCCCCTGCATTTTTCAATCCAAAGGGAATTTTTTTGTACATGAATGTACCCCGTGGACAAATAAAAGTCATTTTATGTTGGTATTCCAACTTAATTTGGATTTGCTTGTACTCGGAAAAACCATCCATAAACGAAAAAACTTCACTACCTGCACAAACATCAATGATTTGATCTATAAAAGGTGTGGGGTAATTATCCTTGGGACATACCTTGTTCAAGTCACAAATTCTGTGCATACGCCTATCGTCCCTTGCTTCTTACCAAAAAGAATAGGATTGGATACCCATTCTGTCAAAGAAATCGGGTAGATAAAACTAGCTTTCAACAATTTTTCCACTTTAGCCTTAACGGTTGTCGCCTTACGTGGGTTAACATGTCTAAGATTTTGTCGAACCGGTTTAGCATTAGGATAGGTTCGGATTTCATGTTCAATAACTGATAGATATATTCTTGGCATCTCCACATATGACCAGGAAAACACGTCGTGAAACTCCTTAAATAAGGCAGTATAGATAGAAATCTCCTCCAGAGATTAGTTTGCACCTATATGTACATTTTCGATGACATCATGGTTTGTAGAGATGTTGATATGAATGGTAAAAGAAATATTTTCCATATTCCCCTAAAAAAAATTCCCTTCCTTGGCAAGGGATTAATTGGTAGATAAACATCATCTACCAGTATCACATGGAACTACAGGTTTTCAACTCTACTTAGCTCTGGAAGGAAGTAGGATCTATGGTGAAGATATTCGCAGATATTGTCTCTCCCACTCATGGGATCCAAAATGGATTCATCCGAAGGAAAAACCATGTCTAAGAAATCATCTAACTATAAAGAGTTCTCTACCCAAGCAGGCAGGTAAGCTTCTTCCAACTCCTCTGAGACTGTAGGAGGAGTCGAGATCAGATCAGCAATGGTGTTAATGATAGATTAGTAAGCCACTTCCACTATGGATAAGGGAACATGAGGTTCGTGATGGGTAGGAAGGACCCAAGGATTAGTTCTATCGACAACCATCATGATAGACTTAGCCACACTCATAGAACCTAGATAATTTATCAGGGTTGGGATATCAAACGTGCCCATTAACAATGAATATAGTCTAGCCCCCAAGATCTCTGTAGCCGATTTGACCTGATCAACCAAAGGTACAGTGGACTCATTCATTTCCAAATGGCCCCTTCGAGCGAAATTGAGTTGGTCAACAATAACCAACTTTCCTTCGTGTGGAAAAAACACTACTCGAAGAACAACCGAGGAAATCACGGACATAGCATAAGTCTAGCTTATCCCGAGAAGAAAGTAATAGTCCAATGGAGCATGAATCACCTCTAGTTCAACAGACATTGTTTTCCCTCCCAACTTAATCTCAAAAACTGGTAGGATACCATGCGGGCGAAAAAATCTCTCGTCGAAAGCAATAAGCAAGGTGTTCAGCAAAACTAGTTTTGGGGAACCTAAAGCTTTCCAACAAGAAAGAGACATAACACATGTGGAATCACCATCATAAAAAACTGTACGCCCAATGGTTTTACCACCATGAACGACATCTATTGATAAGGCCAAATGATACGGTAGGTGCATCTTAACATCTGACAGATTAAACTTTCCTATCAAACTCGAGGAATCCATACTACCTAAAGTTGCTAAAAGGGCATCTCGTTGAGCAGGGAAACTCTAAACCACTTCCAAATCGGACATCACACAAGGAGTTTGGGCCAAATATTACACCAAAGAGTAGCTAGAAGCATCCCTAGAGTTTGGATTGTGAAATGACTTTTTAAAGGTACCTTTCGGTATTTTGGGCATTAGATCAGTAGGTTTCTTGATTGTGAGAGGGTTAGAGGTTTCACCAATAGACTTACCCTTCTCAAGAGCCTCCGTCTCATAATTTTTATTTCTCATTTGGAGCAAGGTACTAGATCGTACAAATGTTGATATCATTTTGGTCAAGAGGGGCACCAGAAGTGCCCCCGGCTACATTAGAAACAAAAGATGCATTCTGTCCTTAGGGAAATGGATCCTTGAGGACAACCAGTTGTTGGGTTTTGAGAAGCTTCCGAGCTTGATCAATGAGAGGGAATTTATGAGTTAAGTGATCTCCCTGGCACAAATTACAAGAAAATTTCACTTTCTTTTATCCTTCTTTCCCCCATCATAATTGTTCATGGGTTTAGGCTTGTTTTGTTTTCCCTCACCTTTATTCCCTTTCTTCTTTTCCCACTAGGCTCTTGATTTCCCTTTTGGGAGGATTGCGCAAAAACATTTTCATTTTGGGGTGAGGGGGTAGCATTTTCTTCCTCTGTTGTAGACTTCTTGATGGGAAGCTCATGGAGTTGTTTGGCCAATGAATCTACAATGGGAGAATTCACTAAACTAACCATGCCATTGACATGGGGTCCAGGCTTGGGTTTCTCGACACTATGGGTAGACCGTGGTGCCTCAGGTATGATTTCATATAATATCCCAAACTAAGCATATATCAAATCCATATTCTGGGCCCTGAGGATGGCCTCTTCTTCAGTGGTCACCCCCGAAGTGGATACATCCTTAGATATATAAGGAAATAAATATTTAAGGAACCAATCTAACAAGAACTCAAGGGGGATGGTGGATTTTATAAGCCTCTTCTGTCTTTGCCACTCTTGGATATGATCCGAGATGTGCATGGATTTGTCTTGCCAAAAGGTAGAAAATAGGTCTGTGCGAGCATCATACCAGACATGGAGCTAGAAGTGGTTCAGGAACAAATTTTCTAAGTCCCAAAAACTATCAAACGCAGTAGAAGGAAATTCAATATACCACTTTGTTGCAACCCTATTCAAAGTTCTTTGGAATAGCCTCAGCTAAATGGTGTCATCGTTGAGTGAGTTGGAAGAGCTCCATAAATGAAAAGTGGTGATATGGGCACCTGGACCTTCACTAGTTTTTCCCTCAAACTTGGGAATGTTCGAGGGTAAATTGGTTGGAAAAGGTGGCCACATGGAACTATGTTTCACTGGGTAATTCATCATCTTAGATAAATCTGGCAAGTTTAAAGTTGCTAGGAACGAAATTTTAGGCCTAACCAGAGCCTAAAAAGCATGATTTTGGGAGGGAGAAGGACCTGCCCCCTAGTTCCCAAACGTAAAGGTGGGTTTCCCCTAGCCGTCCGTTGTGAAGTAGTTGGACTAGTTTGAAATGGATTCCACCCATAATCTAGTAGATTATTTTTGTGCAGTGCAGTTTAAGTGGTTTAAGCCCCTCCAGAAGAAACTGGAGTCTAAAATATTGGAGTGGGTATCCCTCCACTAAAATGAGAAAGGGGAGAGCTTGTAAACAGGGTTGAAATCGGGGTCTAGAAACCTTTGCCAAAACCATTTGTGTTTCCAAACTGCATCCCCACATATGTAGGTGTAGGGCCTACATAAGGAGTAGATGGGGGAATGTCCCCCCATTCCACGGGAATCCCTGAACAAATAAGGATGATCCACTAGGACAACTCGGAGCAGTGTGCTTAAAATACGGGGAATCAAAAGGTGCACTAGGAAACCAAGTGACCACCCCACTAGCAGTATCTACTACATGGGAGAAAACCGGTGGTTAAACCACTCGACTACTTGGTGATACAGGTGCAGTAAATGCACTTGGTCTAGGAGTACCAACCAGGGGAGGTGGCACTCCTCTAGTAACCATGGCTAAAGTGGGGGTAAAGATACCCTCTCTAGAGTTAGCCATGACTCTACTCATGGGAACACCAATCACAGGTGAGGTAAAAGGAATAACTTGGACGATCACATGATCATTTAATTCAGTAAGAGGGGGGTTAAATTTCCTTGCAAACTTGTCAGCCTGCAAGTATTCAATCTCTACTGTGGTTGTATCAACCTAATTAGTCCTAATTTCGGGTTCACCTAGAAATTCGCTTACTCATACCGGTTTGAAAGAACCGTCAATATCTAATATTCTCCTTTTATAGGGAGGTGGAGGCTCCACGTAATAGCTGGAGGAAGGTTTTGCAACCTTCTTGACCTTCTGCAAGGTTGGACCTCCACAGCTAAAAAATTGACTCTTCACACACCTAAAAGTCTGACTAAATACAAACAAACCACATAGCACTCACTAAAAATTTCCTAAATCTAAATAGACAAATGGTTATAAGATATGCCTTCCAGAAGAAAGTTGATAGATGGTTACTTGGAATCCCTATAGATTTTCTTAGGAACAAGCGAAGGAATCACCCAACCTCCCTCCCACACCTTCTACCGGGGTTACCTTCCAAGCCCATCCAAGGTAGACTAGAAATAGCCTTTTGGTATACCTGTGAATGAACCTAATGTCAAAGAGACTAAAGGCTACTGCAACTACACTAAGATTTTGGGGGGATAGTCGCAAGCCTAATTCGTATGCATGGGTAGGGTAGCAAAGCCTGAAACCCTATCAACACCGGCACCGCATGGGGCCCAAGAGGTGGTATTAACAGAAGTCCCCAGATGCATAAAAATCCCAATCTATGCTCGAACAAGGAATCAGAGGGTTATCTCCTCAGTCCAGCCCACGTGGCCTCATTCTTAACTCCTGTGTGAGAGGAGCTTCCCAGATAAACTTAATATAGAGGAGGATTTACCTAGTGATTGGCCAACTATGTCTGGAATCAAACACTTGTGGAGAATTAAACTTCCTAATCCACAAGTCTATCCTAATCTAGATGAAGTATGAACCTAAAAAAGGGAAACTTACTAATAGTTTTTAACTATGTCGTTCTTTTTAATAGGTTGTTTTTAGCCAGAGGAAACTGGTGTGAAACTTATATGGTGTTATAAACTCTATAAAAGAAATAAAAAATGATGTAATAGATATAAATTCAAATCAAGATGCAACTACCAAGCCAAATTTTCTTTTCTTTTAAGCAAAAGCTAATGAATTTAAAACTAAGCATGAGAAACTTCAAGACTTTTTTTAAGAATTTTTGAATTTTTCTTAGAAAAATAACGAAAAGAAATACTAAATGCAACCTAATGCAAAAGTATAAAATATTTTTGTCTTTTATTTTCAAACAACTTAAAAAATTACTATGCAAATGAATGCAAACTTGTGCAAATTTGACTAATCTAAGCATACAACAGTGAAATGAGGCAAAAAAGATCCCAAAGTAACCCACTTAGACCAAAAAGAAGAAAATGGAACAAAACCTAACTTGGAGGAACTAACAAACTTAAAATCTTACTAGATCCACAAAAAGAAGAGTGACAAACTCAGACTACAAGAAGAAGTACAGAGCAAATTAATCAAAGGACTTGATCACTAACCTAGAATACAAGCACTCAAACTTACAAACCAATCAGGACGACCACCCACACTCACCTATGAAAGAAAATCAAACACAAAAGTTCAAGGACTTGAAAAAATCAAGTGAACGATGTGACGTACATACCTCAAACTCATAGATT
>LPNX010287377.1:247039-252806 GCA_001517045.1 Pseudotsuga menziesii
TTATAATTACCCTTTTTTTACACTCTAGGGTTAGGGGGTATGAATAACCACCACTAAAATTCTATCACTACATGGGAAACAAAATCCATTGAGATACTTTCATGAAAAGTAATAGATTTGCCTCTCCTTAACCTAGGCGAATCTCCAACAAAATCCATTGAGATACTTTCATAAGGTATACTTGGTATTGGTAATGGAAAGTGAAAATAAGTTACCTATTATTTGGGTTACTAGTGCTATAAATTCCACAACCTATGATAAAACTTGAAATATATTCATGCATCTTAGACCAGTAAACATATCTTTGTATATTTTCAATGGTATTCCAAACACCAAAATTTCTATAAATTTATTAACTTTTAGATTCCATCATTAATTGAAATGTCTATAAATTTAAGAAGTGTAAGCTTCCATCATCAACTAAATTCTTCTTCCTTGGGGCATCGATGAAAATTGGCATTTCCTTACAAGAAAAAAGTTTGCATGTAGTTTCATATGGAGGTTAAATTTACAACTTGATGATGCTTTCCTTCGGTCATTCTAGACCATTGAAACTATTTGTCTTCACCGATAACGTGAAAAGTCACTATGGTATGAAACTTAGGTTATACCATACGGTTCAAAATAATGCAAGTGCAATTATTTTGTTGTCAGTTAGGTATTATGAAAGTATTATGAATTCTCAATCAGGTACTAAGGGCTGTATTATGAAAGGGAGTAAAATAATAGGTTTCAAATTTGATGAAAAGAGAATGTATTTCTCTTTGTGTGTGGTTGCACCCTTCATCATAGATTCATATAGAAATTGGATGAACTAAGAAGCTATCTACAACCAAAGAGAAAAGAGGATGCCATAACTGAATGTTAGGAATTCCTATTTATATCTAGCAAATCCTTATTTAAATCTTTGTACCAAATAAAGGAGCTCGCATGGCTTGCACACATTAATCACATAACCTCCTTTTCTCAACTCAATTTTAAACATATGAAGTCTACATTAAGAGTAAAGCTGTCCATTTACTAGTATAGTTAAACTCGAAAAGATGCTAACATGATAATTAAACTTGAAAAGATTATGCACACTCTCTTCAAAGACCATATTAAAGCTCTTTCTTCTCCAAATAAGTCATTATCTTGAAAACATTAATGAATACTAGACCAAAACTATTAAATCAGGGAAGGACCAAGCTCAAGTTGGTAGTTTTCACATTAAACAAGGTTATGGTTTGTACTTTTTCTAACTAGCAACATTACTAATCTCTGCAAGAACACATCCTTAAAATGATAGAAATGGTTTTCATCTCTTGCAAATTTCTCACTTCACAATCTTGGATATGAAAGCAAACTTTCGATTGAAACCTTAATGATATGGAGAAATTTAGAATTGGGCAATACCTGTATGTATAAGCATTGTTCCCCCATATGCATGGATCCTAGAACATGGTATAGTTATTCCCATGCATGAAATTTTTGCCAGATTCTCATCAGATTTGTGGCTGGAAAGAGGGTCCATTTGCTACAAGAGTAGCGTACTCCTACATAGAGCATAATTCCAGGGCTTGCACTGATAAGACCAAAATAAATGGTCATCTTCTACTGTGACTACAAAGCATGTTTTCAATCAGCTCATTCTCGGCTTCTGGCAACACAGAATTTGTCTTAACCACATGCCATGCATCATTCATCTCCCAGCCATTGTTTCGAATGCCACATATATTTCTCTTGATTGAGGATGCAATCTATCTCCTGCAAAATTTATACTGTGATTTTTTTACTCCCCTTCCTCTCGTCATTACTCATATTTTTATTCATCATCTCAGTTTCTAGTATTAGTGTAACACATATCCATCATTTTAGGGTTGTAAAGTAAAAGGTTGTTCTGCAACATGACCTTCCACGTCAATTTTGTCATGGACTCTGCTGGTACAAAACAAGGCCTGCACACACCTGCATCAGGATCTCCTACAATCCCTTGTTTTAGTAATGTGCCTCCTCTAAATAAGTGACGCATCCAAGAAGGGAACCTCTATGGAATAATGCTTTGAATTAGGTGTGATGAAATAATAATCTTGAACCATGGAATCTGAAAGTATCGTTGAGATAAAACTACACCAATGTCATCAATTCAAACCAAGAAACATTCTCTGGTCATTGACGAAGGCTATGATTTTTTCTTATTTTAACCATGGTAGCAAAAGACAACATCCAACAAAAAATTACAAGCTCTTTAATTATGTGCTTTTCGTTGGATGTGTAATTGATGTAATTTTGGGGGTGATAGTCAACCTTCACAACATCTTCATCACAAAATTTCCTCAGTGTTGTTGCTGCTACAACCCTTGAAATTTTCTTGAAATCAGTGAAATTGGAGCTCCATCTATCCTCCACGAACTTCCTCAAATAGAAACCTAATTTCCTCAAACAATTCGCTATTTCAGAGAACTCAAAATTTTGTTTTTTTTTAATTAAGTGCACTGGGTATTTATACTGGTTTCCATTAATTTCTGAGTTGACCTGTCATAAAGGATTTTTATTTTTATTTAAATTTGAGCCGACTTCAATAAGGTGAGAGTGTAGTTTAATATTTTATTTTGTCTTTGAATTATCAATTTAATGGTCAAACTTGGTGTTATTTAAGGCTTGTTTTATATTCCTTTAGGGCTTGTTCTCCTACATATGGTGTGAGTTCCTTCATATTATTTTTCTCTAGGGCCATCCCCAAAGGTTCCAAGACCCCAAATTCCCACATCATATTCATTTCTTGAATCCTATTAAACCATCTAATGTGTGGGTCAAATAGCTTCTTTTTCAAGTTCATGGTATTCTCAATACATCCACATCATCTAATTACCTTTATTACCAAGTATGTGGACTTCATTTCTTATGAAGGCACAAATGACCACAGAATGGGTCATTTGGATCATTAGGTATTCCAATGGCTCTAATGCCCACATCCAATGTCATTATTTCCATGTCATCATCCTCCTTTGTCCATATAATCAATCTTTGACTTCCTTTGTCATTTATGGTTTGTCATCAATGAAAACCAGTGCTCAACATTTAGATTATAAACTTTTTCAGCGTTTAGCATCTGCACACCATTGTAATTTTGCAGAGCCATCTAGGTTGCTGCATGTCTTACAAACTCCAAGAAACCATAACCTGCTGATTCTCCAGTTTTTTTATTGCGAATAATCTTAAGAGAAAGAAGGCCTTGGGTTGATGAAAAACATTCATGCAGGTAAGTAGTATTCATCCAATACAGTAAACCTTTGATCCAATACTGTAAACATCATATAACATGTAGGAAGAAGATTCTATTCATGGTCTAGATGAAGTTACTAGGGAAATTGGTAATGCCATGAAAGGGAATTACAAACCACTAATAGGTACCAAAATTAGTCTTTAAAATGTAGTTTCCATACATTTGTAGGTTTTGAAATTGTGTCTTTTTAATGATACAAGGTTGGGAGAGATATTGCTCATTATACAGTCTGTCAGTTGTTTGTATGGATGTGCACCTTATCTCTTCATATCTAAGTGGGCCCCATCATTATTTGTGCAACAAGTTCTCTTTGAAACATGGTTCTCAATTCCAAGCACTTCAATAACATCAATCAAGTGATTACCTGTTGGCCTAGTAGCATCCACATCTCCATGGCACATCACAGCTAACATATTGGCACCTTCTGTATCTAACATCCATTCTGTCTCAGGATTAAATCCATCATTCTCATCAAACTTGTTGATTTTTCCAGACTTGGTAAAAACTTTATTAATATCTGGAATTCCCCTGAGAGCCAATTTTGTAAGCATGTTACTTTCAATTTTCTTCAAAAATACATCATCTTCGGAATTTTTTTCTTGTGATTCCCTTTTAGGACCCTCTTCATTCATAATACATATACAAGAAATAAGTTTTTCTGCATTATTGTCATTAAAATTGCATGTCAAATCATCATCAAACTCAAGGTTCATCTTTTCTGCAATGTCTGCCCTATTCATCTTTTTATCATCTGAGTAGTTGTTTCACCAATATACTGTGTTGCAACACATCCAATCAGCTCACCTGGAGCTACTAAGGACTACAAGAAATGACATTCAAAAGCTTCCAATTATTCTAGTTGCAAGCTTATGTGGTTTTTCTTTTCATAAGTTGTTTTTTTGTTTTCATTGATTCAAATATGCACTCTTTACAAATAGGTAATATTTTGTTTATAATATTTGATTCATATAGAACTAATATACAATTATTATGTTTGATTCATGCAGAATTAATACACATTCACTCACTTCATCCTAGTAGAAATAATGGAAAATGTACATGTCATACTTTGGAAAATCTTAGAACCTATGCTTCTATCCCTTTACAAATGTAGATACCAAACATACTTTGGTATGAGAAATAAGATAACACTCAAATGATTCTATTATGTGCAGAAGCTCCAAGATGTTATAACCTAGTGTTGTACATATCCTAATGTATGCTTGTATGAGTAGACACCAATATAAAAAATATCATATAAGGTGTTTTCTCATAAGTATGATTGAATTAGCATAAAACAATAGAAATCGTCGATTAAAAGGTATAATAGCAAGTTTTATGTCATCCATTGATTTTAAATACAAAGATTGATCTGATAAAGAGTTATCTTGTGTTGTAAGTCTTTATTAATTAATCCACAAATTAGATCCTATGATGTTGACTATAACCTCAATTTAGTCCAAAGAAACTATATACTCAACCATTACCTCAATGTAAATAACATTTTATCAAGCCAAAGACATTCATTTCAATACTATCAACAATCATGATCTAGTACATCATGAGAAACAAAGATCCTTCTAATTAATCATTCAGCCATTGATTTATTGAACATAGATCAAACATTTGACTCATGTATTACTTACAAAATCATAAGCCAACTTTAGATTATCTTCACACTTGTGCTCTATAGGACTAGGCACCAAAGATAAACTTCCAATAACATTCATAACTTACCGAAGGATAATTTGTTTTATCTAAATCATTGCACAATATTTAGCTAGAGGAGATGTTTTTCAAGGTGATATACTTCTGAAATCAAAATGCTTAGGCTACAACTGAAATAGTCAACCAATATGCCTTACAAGAATTTCCAAGAGTGGAGTAATGAAGACATATCTAAAAGGTAGCAAAGAGACAATTTGTATCAGTTCTATCTTAGATGCATGCACAATGAAAGATAGTGATGGTTGTAGTAAGTCATCATACTCATATTTAATTTATCAAATGATTTACCAAACAAATGTTTCGTGTGTGTGCTAAGAATGAATTAAAAGAAGACTTGCAACAATAGAAACCAAATGGTGACAAGGAACACTATGATCAAAATTCAAATCTATCTCAAGAAGTATAAGGTCACAATATATTTAGATATATCATATTAGTTTGGCATCCATTATTTTCAATATACTCAGACAAAGTTCAGCATTGCTTATGTAACTTATGTACTTAATGAAATTGTCTTCTTCATAGAATTCATAGTGTTTCCGCCTTTCACACACCTGGGTCACGTGGCAGAAATCTTCAAGCCACTCAGTGTGTCCTTGGGGGAAAGTCTCGAGTCAAGGTTGTCACCTTGTTCTTGACTCCTCCGTTTAGGCTCAAATCCTAACGAAGCCAGGGGGGGTAGAACCTATTAAGTTACTAAGGAAAAATTATTTAGTATGGTGATGTTAAATTGAATGAGTTACTTAGGAGTTTGAAATTTAACCATAAACAACC
>LPNX010287377.1:253058-300891 GCA_001517045.1 Pseudotsuga menziesii
GTATGTTTTAAGTTAATGTGAAATCTAAGTAGATTAAAATTAGGTGAAGGGGGGGGACTCTAGATATACCCGAGAGTACTTGGAGTATGTCCAAAACTAAACTGTCACAGATATCCGCAAGGAATATCTGGGCTGAATAGAGTCTTTGAGGCTATTGTTCATAATGCACCCATTAGGGTGTGACAGAGATCGGCGCCCCGAGGTCACTTTTCAGGAGTTCCCGCTTCCTTTGGGTATTTTTCCACCGTAATGGTTTGACCTAGGTGTTGGATTTTCACCTGATGGTTTGTTAATTTGGGAGAGTGAACCCTAACTATTCTATTCACTCATGTGCTTTTGATACAGCTTGACTGATCGGATGAACCGCAGCCAAGTGCAGAGCATACACACCGGAGTCTTGTCAATTTTAGTAAATTTTGAGATGGGTGTTCTTGTTAAAAAGAAAACCCTCCAAGAACATCTTTCGATCCAAATGGATCTCAATAGGGGAATCAAGGAGGGGTTAATTTTATTAAAACTGAAGAAACAGTTGATGAAAAGGAAAACAAAGATACACAATATCGGTTTTCTAATTAGTTCTACCATGCTTCTCTTTCCCCTTTCGGGTCAATCGGGAAGTCGTGGGGTAAGTATTAAATTACTTTGAAACCTTAGATATGGAATATGGAATTGATAATAAAACAAAGTATACTACCCTGCAGATTAGAACTACGCTAGATTGCAAAAAAACGGAACGAAAAGCAAAAAAAAGACACCGACGCAAATCCCCCCAAGGGGGATGGTGGATAGGCTCGAAAGAGCCTATTCGAAAGGACCTTTTATTTTTATTAGCAGAGATTTACAATATCAACAAATTGAAATTGATGCACTTTGGTCCTTGTTATCTGGGATCCAAAGGCTTATAACAAGCTTGTAACAAGCTAGAATTAAAACACAGCAGTGGGGGAAGCTTTCGGGAAGCTCTGGTTCGTCCAAGAGTTGGAAATTGGGAAGAGTCTCCTTCTCTTTTTTGTTAGACCTGATAAAAAGTAGCAATAAATTAAAATCAAATGTGCCCAAACACACTTTAAAAGTGTTTTGGGTCACCACACTAGTTACCGAAAAAAACTAAGTCAAAAATTGTTAAGTTGGGGTAATCTAGTTTTGCAAAAAAAGGAACCAAGGAAAGCAAGATTTACTTGGGATATTGGCTTGCTATTTGGGAAGCCAATGAGATGTGCACTTTTATTGCAAAATATGAAACTTTGAAGTACAACAAATGAAACTACCTTAAAAGCAAGCTACAAATTTTCTTTAAAATGCTTGCAAAAAAGAGGGTAATTTCAGCTAGATCTCTTGAAATATAACTTTATATGCAAAAAGGAACTGAGATATAAATTTAAGAAAGGATCTTAATAGCTAGATATATATGTAATTTTCTTAATGAGACAGATCTAAGCAATAATATTCCTTAATAGTAACCAGTTTGAAGAAAATTTAAGATTTTGGAGGAAAATGAGAAGAGAAGTGCTTGTTGCTAAAGCAGATCTGCAAAAGAAACTTGTTAGTGAAGCACCAAGGGGCACAATATTCACAATATATATTGGAAAACTAGTGGAATCAAACCTGAACCACAACTCTTCCAATCACGGAAAACCTATAAGCTACACAACAAATCCTGCAAACAAAACCATTCAATCTGAAGATACATATGAGAAGTAGATGATACAGCATGCAAATAATATTATTTAGCATACAGATATTAACTCATTCAAACATATATAGAAAAATAGAATTAAGTCAGCTTACTTACAATGATCTATCTCTATGATTCCAATAACCATTTAGGCAGACAACAGTTAAGTGCAAAAAATTGAAAAAATATCAGTTTCACCTCAAATGCAACATGATAATGATGATCCACACATGAAAGGTACTCCACAATTTAGCCTCCA
The DNA here is from genome assembly GCA_001517045.1 of Pseudotsuga menziesii. Lineage (NCBI taxonomy): Eukaryota > Viridiplantae > Streptophyta > Pinopsida > Pinales > Pinaceae > Pseudotsuga > Pseudotsuga menziesii. The sequence goes on from LPNX010287377.1 coordinate 254,993, forward strand.
AAGCTTTTCTTTATTTCAACAAATGATGATCAATACAAAATTACAATATAAAGCCCTTCAATCCAGCTCTAAGTAGCTTGGAAGAGGAGGCTTATGCTTGGATATATACAAAAACTAGGAGATCCAGCCCAGGGGGGCGCAAATCCCAAGGAGACAGATCAAATCAGCTGATGGAGAGTTAATCAATGTAGATCTAAAGCTAAACTAAGCCTACTTGTCAACTGGGGGGCTGATTGAGCTGACACATCAACCCATAAACTGACACATCAGTCCACAGAGCATCCGGGAGAGTCCACACGTGTGGACGAGAGAGAGAGCGCAATTGCCCATAAAAGCTACTGAAGATCAACTCTGGATCTTATTTGATCACCTCCTTCAGTTAAGGATTTATTAGATCTAGTCAATCTGGTTCAGATCTGACTGATTTCAATCAAATTGGCTGAGAATCCACTGATCTATGATTTTGGATTTGCTCCATTATTCATCAATTTATTAATTAAAATAATCAATAATTGATTTTTGGGGATTTTTGACCTGAGTGATGGAAAATCACTCAAAACTAGGAAATAATGAGTCCATGGGTTTACATGGTGCTCTTAGCTTGAAAATGAGCACCTACATGACTGAAACTGATTATTTGGCCCACTTTTATTACAAAATCAATTTTTCCAATTAAACTACTAAAAAATAGCCTAAGTTTTGGAAAAATTAAATTTTAATAAAAAACACTGAAAACCCTAAAAATTTGAAAAATTGAAAAAACCTAGGGGGACTTAGACATCTTCATATGACTCGAACATGATGTCTAGCATGTTTATACATTGACACATAGACTCTAATAACCTCAATAGGCCTAAATGTCAAGCCGACCACCCCAACTTTGGAGGTATGGAGTGAAAAACTCAGAAATTAACAGTCATTTATTCAACAACCGATAATAACCAAGGGAAAAAACACCTTGGGCTGATCGGATTGACAAATAAATTCTAAGAGACCGAGTCTTTTACAGACACTATCATGCTAGAACATTTATTACAATTCCCCCATGGGGTATGAACATGTGATATAGTACAACAAAGCTTCCCGGAAGCAAGACTGAAGGTCTTCTGAAGTCCGAACAAGTTATCCTTGTCTGGTTCACCAAGCTCACTTGATAAAAAACCACTAAGTATAACTTAGGTGGTAACATTCTGGCTCTATCTAGGGACACATTCTCTTACTGATCTTCTATTCAGATGAGAGGATGTGAGAACTCTGGAATCTCTGGGTCCTGCATAGCAATTAGAGTTTGTCAGTAACATGTATATATAAAAAATTAACTATAAAATCAAACTGATGTACATAATTAGTCTATGATGTGCAAAAGGGAATATTTTACAAAACTAATATACAAAGGAAAATTTTCAAACATGGTACAAAATAACTATAATATAACAATATCTATGATACAACAACATGATATATAAAATTTAGAAATACAGGCAGGGCAAGGTTTAGAAATTGGCCCTAAAACTACCGATGCCAATAAAGGCATCAAACTGTCTCGGTGAAAAACAACTTGAGGAGGAAACCATTCACTGGAAGGCTTAACCTTTCTCCTTCTAGGTCATTTAGATAGAAGGAGTTCGTTCCTGCTATTTCATCGATGATGTACGGTCCCAACCATAAGCTGTCGAGCTTTCCATGTTTCCCAGGTTTCTCCCGTCATTTGTCCCAACACAAAACTGTGTCACCCACTTGGAAGGATCCTGGCCGTGTAGACTTATCAAAGGTTCTCTTGACCTTGTCTGAATTTCTAATACTCTGGTCAAGAGAATTTCTTCTACTCTCATCTAGATCGATCAACTGGTTTATTATGTTCTAAATGGCCTCTTGATCTGAGCTGAAGGTCTGGAGAAGCTGATAAACTAGAAGCTTTAAATGGACTGGTAAGGTGACATCTAGGCCATATACTAGTTCGAAAGGGCTCCTCCTAGTTGAACTTTTCTTGGTGATTCTGTTGGCCCATAACACTAATTTGATCTTGCTATCCCAAGCCTTCTTATTGTCACCCACAATTTTTTTGATTATGGTCATTAAGTTCTTGTTACTTGATTCAGCTAGACCATTTCCTTGGGGATAGTAATTGGATGAGTGGGATAGGACAATGCCGTACTTGAAACAGAAAGATGACATCTTGGAGAAAACAAGGCACATGCCATTATCTGTGATGATTCTAGCTAGCACACTGAATCTTGTGATAATCTTATCTTCTAAAAAATCCATGACTATAGCTTCGGTTTCCTTCTTGGTAGGTATCGCCTCTACCCACTTGGTAAAATAATCACTGGCGATAAGAATCCAAGAATAACCATTGCTCGAGTTATCTTTGAACTTACCAATGAAATCAAGCCCCCATTGCTAAAAAGGGGCTTGGACTACTATTGGATTTAAAGGCAAGGCCTTCATTTGTTCTTTCTAGTGAATAACTGACACAGGGGGCAAACTCTGACAGCCTTGTGCACATCCAAAAATAGGTTCGGCCAATAGTAACCTGCTCTAAGGATTTTATGGGCAGTTGTTCTGGCTGCAAAATGTCCACCACCAAATCCTGAATGGAACTCAACCATGAGTTTTTTGGACTCAGGTTCATCGACACGTCTAAGGATTAAACCATCGGGGTTTCTCCAACCCAAACCATCCTTTGTCAAACAATACTTAGTTTATTTTAACCTTAATGCTCTTCTTTTATGGCCAAGTAAGTGATCGGGGCATGTAAGGTTGCAGAGGAAAAAAATGATGTCGGTGTACCAAGGGTGCTGCTCTAATCTCTGAAACTCATCTGATACATTTTGTTCTGAATCACTGTTCTGGCAAAATATTCCTAAGGCCTTTTCATTTCGTTGGGTCCACATCTTTGCAAGACCTTGTCCCTTAATTAACTTAGTAGGTTTTATCTCCAAATCATACTCTTGAATTTTTGAAACCCACTTACCCCTGATTCCTAGACAATCCTGTTGAGACATGATATCCTTGACAGCTGCATGGGGTACATACCCAATGATTTTGGAGTAACCTACATAAGTTCTGAAATGTTTAAGGGACTTGACGAGAGCATAGGCCTATTTCTCCATGGTGGTATACTTCAACTCTGAATTTTGCAAGGCTCTACTCATAAAGGCTATAGGTTGCTCTTGTCCCTCCTTATTCTTTTGAAGCAAAACACCGGCAATGGTGTCTTCTGAGGAAAAGGAAAATATCTGGAATTCCTTGGAATAATCTGGACTAATCAAGACCAGGGACATGGATATGGCATTTTTGATAGACTTGAATGCAACTTTCCCTTCATTCATCCACTCAAACTTAGCATCTTTCTTTAATAACTTTTGTAGAGGTTTCATTAATTCTGCTAAATTTGGGATGCATCTTCTTATGAATTTGATTTGACCATTAAAAGACTAGAGAGCTTTTAGATTATGAGGAAAGGGGACTTTCTTAATGGCGTCAACTCTCTCAAGATCAACGTTGACACCATCCTTAGAAATGATGTGCCCCAACAACTTGCCTTCATCAACTCCAAAGATTGACTTGGAGGGGTTCAAGGAAATACCATATTTCCGACATCTTATAAAAACCTACCTAAGATGACTTATGTGGTCAGATCTTTCCTTTGAAAAAATAGTTAAGTCATCTTGATATATTTCGATTATTTTGCCTATAAGTTCTTTGAAGGAAAAATCCATGGCTCTTTGGAAGGTGGCACCCGCATTTAATAAGCCAAAAGGCATTCTTAGAAATTTATAGGTACCCCAAGGTGTGGTGAATGTAGTCTTATGTTGATCCTCCTTATTTACGAACACCTAGTTATAACTGGAAAAGCCATCCAACATGGACATCATTCTTGATCCTGTTACTCTTTGAAGCAATGTTTCCATGTCGAGTAATGGGTAATTATCTTTGAGGCATGATGTATTCAAATTTCTAAAATCTATACATATTCTAATTGACCCATTCTTCTTTCTGACCACAACTAAGTTGGAGCACCAAGATGAATGTCTTATAGGTGCTATGATCCCTACTGCTAACATCTTCTGAAGTTCCTTCTGCACAATGGGGGCCAACTTAGTATTTATTCGCTTAAGTTTGTGTCGGAAAGGCTTGACGTCCTTAGCTTCTTCTGTGAGGGGAATCGAGTGTTGAAACACATCCTCCCAATAGGATTTAAGCTCATCATAACTAAAGGCCGACACATTTCTATACTCTTTGATTAAGTTGATCAAATTGTTCCTTTCCTTTTTTGAAGTACCCTTTCCAATTTTTATTAACTTGGGGTCCTTGTCAGTTCCTATGTTTATTTCCATATAATTCCCAATCTTTATTTCTTCCTTTTGTTTTTTATGATGATCCTGTCAATCAAAAAGATTCTCAAAAGATATAAGGATACTCGGGATGTGATTCCTTACATTATCCTTGCACTCCTAATATTTTTAACCTCTTACTGATAACTGATCTTGCAACCTTCAAACTCTTGTAGATTGTGGATGAATCTCAAAAGTTGTTCATCATCCTTAAACACCTGTCAGTGATCTATATTATCTGGAACTGAAGGTCTAAAATTAATTTCCATCTTTCCATTCCCACTAATCCTTTCATCTGATGGCTAGAGGGTGGATGTTGCTACTGCCAATTTATCTGCTAACCCATTCATTTCCCTATGGATCTTTTGAATGTTAAGCGCATGAAACCACTCCATAGTGTCCCATGTGGCATTTCTATACTTTCTTAGTCTGTCATTTTTGCATTGATACTGATTCTTAATCTGGAAGACAACTAAATATGAATCACCCTTTATGTTCAACATCTTTATCCCCATATATTTAGCAGTTTCTAACCTTGAGAAGCAATGCCTCATACTCGGCTACATTGTTTGATGCTTCAAAATCTAACCTGAATGCAAAGTTGTAGATTTTATCTGAAGGAGAGATGATCACGATGCCCGCACCTTTTCCAGTTTTGGAATAAGCCCTGTCAAAGTACATTTGCCAAACTTCATCGATCTTTTCATTTTTAATGTTTTCCTTAATAGGGGCCATGAAATTTGACAAAATAACATAGTTTCCAAAGTTATCAATGAAAAGAACAAATTCATTTCTAGGCTTTTTAGGGTTTTCTACATGTTGTTTCCTTAGCTTTTCTCTATGTAGAATCACCCTAGTGTTCTCTTATGCAAGTATAGTAGCATATGTCCAATCCATTTGAATGTGCCCACCAAGAGTTGCGGCCCATTTTCTGGATAGCAACATCCCCCAATTATTTGGAACATCTATCACCACCACATCCATCAACATGTCGATATCAGGATACTTGGCCAACTTAACTTGTAAATTTAAGATTATCCCTACCACTTCAACTTCTCTTGCATCCATAGCACAAACATTGTGGTAGGGTCGAGTGACCCTTAGATTTAGTTGTTCCATTACTTTTCTTGTCATGACATTTGATGAAGCATCTGAATCTAACATGCAGTTATGAAGGAGGAGGTTGTCAACTAAGAGGGAGACATAAAAATGTGGGTGGTCTTCTCTCCTCGGATCAACACTGTTGAGGACTATATGCATATCTATAGGTTCAATATGTTCAGCTTCAAATATAGCATTGTTATTAGGAAGAGGATCCTCTTTGACAATATTATGAGCTTTACTTTGACTATCCTCTAAGGCTTTCAACAACTTTTCTTTTTGACCAGGAATTTTAAGGACATCAGTTGCATAAACATGAATCTTAGCACTACTTATCCATTCTCCCATATCAATATTTGATTCAGGGACAATAGGAGGATCTGCGAGGGGAGGAGCAGTTACCTTTGGCTTGTACTATTTAGACAGTGATGGCTTCTCCTTTCTTTGATACACTACTCCCTTGAATCTAGGCTCCTTCATTTCCTTAATTGCTTTCGGAGAAGGCATTACACCATAAAAGTTGGAAAGGAGATCCTTCTCGTAACTGTAATCCGTGGCCTGCTGCTAATGTTGGTTTGATAAAGGATAGGTTTGGCCTACCATGTACACATGATCAAACTTGCCTGATGTTGTTTCTTGATTACTGGCCTCGGCCATTTCATGTTCTATAACCCGGTTTGCGATATAACAAGTGCTTTCTTGGTGGAATTGATCACAAGGTCTGCACCATGGAATGATTTCTTCTACCATGTTAGTTGAGTCTAACTGGTTTGGAATTCTAGGTTCTTGCTGAGGAGCTTTCTTCTGATACATCTGATTCTGTTTAGGTTGAAAGTTCCTAGGTCCATTATTTCTTTCCATTGTGACTATTCTGTTCTAAATATGATTCAGTTATGCAGAATGATTTGCCATGATTTGGTTTTGACTAGTAACCAATTCTTTTATTATGTTAGTTACCTTTTCCATGGGGTCTTTAGAGGTTTTATTTTCCTCTAATTCAAGGGATTTTCCCTTCTCTTTGTTGTATGAAGTGTTTCCCCTAGTGTAACTTGGAATGTTGGATTTTCCTGAAGATTGCATATTCTTTTCTATTTTCTTGGCCAATTCTTGAGTAGTTTTTAGATCGGTCGGCTCTTTGTCCGTTAACTGGTACCTCAAATCACCAGTGAAAGTTTCGATGTAGGATATGAAGATGGAGGCATCCTTTGGCTTGATTTATCTAGGGAGTTCCGCAACCACACACCTGAACTTAGTATTAAATTCATCAATGGTTTCATTCTCCATCGTCTTTATGTTATGAAGGGCAGCAAGCAGATGTCTTGGCTCTTTCTTTTCCCCCCATTTATTCTTAAAACCCTCTAGGAATTCATTAAGAGTTTTATATGAATAATCGCCAAGGTCGGAGTACCATTCCGCAGCATCATCCTCTAAGGATAAAGCAAAGAGCTTCATTTTGACATCTTCATGGTTATGGGCAGCACTATTGCAATAACTGACCAGGTGCTTATCAAACTTTCGGATGTGAGACTTGGAAATGATGGCATTATTTCCCTAGAATATGGGGAGCTTCTTGATAGCATCATTCGGAATGTCATGAGGACTACCTGCTATCTAAGAAAGGTCAAGGGGTTTTAAAAATTCTGTCATTTCTTGAGATTGGAAGGTATGACTCTCTACAAATATGTGATGGATATCTGAGAGGTATTGGTCTCCTAAATTTTCAAGGTTTTTACGAGAAGTATGCCTATTCAATCTTTCCCTAATGAACCCTTCGGGATCAGGGAGAGGATTGAATAATTGTCGGCGGTTTCTTCGGGTAGAAATTCTTGAAGGAATGTTAGATAGTGGAGTCACCAGATGGATCGAGTTTTAATTTTTACGTTTTTTAAAGACTAGATCAATCAAATTGTTTTATCTTTTTAGTTGTTTAGAAAAAAGTTAAGCTAAGTCATACTCAGGAATAAAAATATTTATCCCTGGAAACGGCGCCAAAAAGTGTTGCCTCCTTTCACACACCTGGGTCACATGGCATAAATCTTCAAGCCACTCAGTGTGTCCTTGGGGGCAAGTCTCGAGTCAAGGCTATCACCTTGTTCTTGACTCCTCCGTTTAGGCTCAACTCCTAACGAAGCCAAGGGGGGTAGACCCTATTAAGTTACTAAGGCAAAATTATTTAGTATGGTGATGTTAAATTGAATGAGTTACTTAGGAGTTTGAAATTTAACCATAAACAACCATAGATGACAAGATACAAAATGAGCGCACGAAAGCACAATGTTGAGACACAATATATATATATAGCAAGAAAATAACTAGTGCCTTAAAATGGAGTCAAAAGATAATCGATGTACTTGCATGTGCTTGGAGTGAATGTTTTGTGATTGCCTCTTGGTACATTTTAAGTTAATGTGAATTATGAGTTGATTAAAATTAGGCGAAGGGGGGGAACTCCAGATATACCCGAGAGTACTTGGAGTATGTCCAAAACTAAACCATCACGGCTACCTGCAAGAAATATGTGGGATGAATGGAGTCTCTATAGCTATTGTTCATAACGTACCTATTAGGGTGTGACAGAGATCAGCACCCCGAGGTCACTTTTCAGGAGTTCCCACTTCCTTTGGGTATTTTGCCACCGTAATGGTTTGATCTAGGTGTTGGATTTTCACCTGATGGTTTGTAAATTTGGGAAAGTGAACCCTAATTATTCTAGTCACTCAAGTACTTTTGATACAGCTTGACTGATCAGACGAACCGCAACCAAGTGTAGAGCATACACACTGGAGTCTTGTCAATTTTAGTAAATTTTGAGATGGGTGCTCTTGTTAAAAAGAAAACCCTCCAAGAACCTCTTTCGATCCAAGTGGATCTCAATCGGGGAATCAAGGAGGAGTTAATTTTATTAAAACTGAAGAAACAGTTGATGAAAAGGAAAACAAAGATACACAATGTCGGTTTTCTAATTAGTTCTACCACGCATCTCTTTCCCCTTTCGGGTCAATCGGGAAGTCGTGGGGTAAGTATTAAATTACTTTGAAACCTTAGATATGGAATATGGAATTGATAATAAAACAAAGTATACTACCCTGCAGATTAGAACTACTCTAGATTGCAAAAAGAACAGAACGAAAAGCAAAAAAAAAGACACGGACGCAAATCCCCCCAGGGGGGATGGTGAATAGGCTCGAAAGAGCCTATTCGAAAGGACCTTTTCTTTTTATTAGTAGAGATTTAAAATATCAGCAAATTGAAATTGATGCACTTTGATCCTTTTTATCTGGGATCCAAAGGCTTACAACAAGCTTGTAACAAGCTAGAATTAAAACACAGTGGTGGGGGAAGCTTCCAGGAAGCTTTGGTTCGTCCAAGGGTCGGAAATTGGGCAGAGTATCCTTCTCTTTTTTGTTAGATCTGATAGAAAATAGTGATCAATTAAAATCAAATGTGCCCAAACACACTTTAAAAGTGTTTTGGGTCACCACACTAGTTACCAAAAAAAACTAAGTAAAAATTGTTAAGTTGGGGTAATCTAGTTTTGCAAAAAAAGGAACCAAGGAAAGCAAGCTTTCCTTGGGATCTTGGATTTCTGTTTGGGAAACAAATGAGATGTGCACTTTTATTATAGAATATGAAACTTTGAAGTACGACAAATGAAACTACCTTAAAAGCAAGCTACAAATTTTCTTTAAAATGCTTGCAAAAAAGAGGGTAATTTCAGCTAGATCTCTTGAAATATAACTTTATATGCAAAACAGAACTGAGATCTAAAATTAAGAAAGGATCTTACTAGCTAGATATATATGTAATTTTCTTAATGAGACATATCTAAGCAATAAGATTCCTTAATAGTAACCGGTTTGAAGAAAATTTAAGATTTTGAAGGAGGAAAAGGAGAAGAGAAGTGCTTGTTGCTGAAGCAGATCTACAAAAGAAACTTGTTAGTGAAGCACCGAGGGGCACAATATTCGCAATATCTATTGGAAAACCATTGGAATCAAACCTGAACCACAACTCTTCCAATCACGGCAAACCTATAAGCTGCACAACAAATCCTGCAGACAAAACCATTAAATCTGAAGATACATATGAGAAGTAGATGATACAGCATGCAAATAATCGTATTTAGCATATAGATATTAACTCATTCAAACATATGTAGAAAAATAGAAGTAATTAAGCTTACTTATAATGATCTATCCCTATGATTCCAATAACCATTCAGGCAAACAACAGTTAAGTGCAAAAAATTGAAAAAATAACAGTTTCACCTCAAATGCAGCATGATAATGATGATCCACACATGAAATTTACTCCACAATTTAGCCTCCAAATCTTCTCTTTATTTCAAAAAATGATGTTCAATACAAAATTACAATAGAAAGCCCTTCAATCCAGCTCTAAGTAGCTTGGAAGAGGAGGCTTATGCTTGGATATATACAAGAACTAGGAGATCCATCCCAGGGGGGCGTAAATCCCAAGGAGACAGATCAAATCAGCTGATGGAGAGTCAATCAATGCATATCTGAAGCTGAACTGAGCCTACTTGTCAACCGAGGGGCTGATTGAGCTGACACATCAACCCATAAACTGACACATCAATCCACAGAGCATCCAGGAGAGTCCACATGTGTGGAGGAGAGAGAGAGGGTGCAATTCTTCATAAAAGCTGTTGAAGATCAACTCTGGATCTGATCTGATCACCTCCTTCAGTCAAGGATTTGTCAGATCCAATCAATCTAGTTTAGATATGACTGATTTCAATCAAATCAACTGAGAATCCACTAATCTATGATTTTGGATTTGTCAGATCCAATCAATCTAGTTTAGATATGAGTGATTTCAATCAAATCAACTGAGAATCCACTGATCTATCATGCTAGAACATTTATTACAATTTCCCCATGGGGTATGAACATGTGATATAGTACAACAAAGCTTCCCAGAAGCAAGACTGAAGGTCTTCTGAAGTCCGAACAAGTTATCCTTGCCCGGTTCACCAGGCTCTCTTGATAAAAAACCACTAAGTACAACTTAGGTGGTAACACATAGTAGCAAATGAAAGGAGAATCTAATTTACTAATGGATATATTCCTAAATATACAGACATACTATCCCATTAGTAGACAACAAAACATAAATACATGTCTATTTCGCTAAGGAGGTCCCAGAACCTTAGTTTCCATCAATAATGTTCTAGTTGGCTACTTCATTCTGCACTTGGGATTTGAAGGCCATAGTTCCTACCTGAATCTCGACATGATTCAGTCTATCCGCGAGCTTTTGGATGGCGTGGGATGGCTCCTGATGATGGGATTTTTCAGTAGCATTTTTCTCCCTCTGAATCAATCTCACTTCATGGAGGTCCTCTGCAACCCACTGAAAACTTTCCCTCGCTTCTCCTTTGAGTCGGCGAATATGACGCTTCTGAATATCCACATCATCTTTAACTCTCCTCACTCTACATCCCAGTGCTTCCAGGACATGTTGTAGGAAGCAAGGCTCACTCTCGTCAGTGGATTCCATGTTATCATCCTGTTTGCAGAGGGGGAATTTATCTTGGAGGCTCTCGCAGCTCTGAACTTCTTTCCTGAGATGAATGAAGTCAAAGATAAGTTGGTGCTTGTATATACTATAGGAATGATCTATCTTATCATCCAAGTCACTCTTCTTCATGATGAAAACAATCATGTTGGGATGCTCTAAATCTCCAGCCTGATCCACCTCAACTCTCACCCATGGCCAGATTAACGTCATCCTACATGATCTGAACAAGCTTGTATACGTTCGACAACTCTCACACGAGGCGCATAAGACTCCATGGTTGTTATGGTTTGTACATCATGTAGTACAAAACCAAAATTCACAACAGGTTCTTGGGTTGGGGAGTCTAATCTGACATACTCTGCTTCTATTTCCCTTGAATTTTCATTCTCCCAAATCCTCCTTCCTTCATTCACGACGAGGTTCATGATCGTACGTACTGTTTGCATTGTGATGTATCCCATGTATGCATGATGTGCACACCACTGCATTCATTCACCTCGTGTCACGCATCCTCTACACGGTTGTTTTGGCGAGAACCACGATATCCTACGATATCCGATGATCATGCCAAAAGACCGATGACAAATCCCGTCAGTCTTTCTCTTTTTTTGGTACGTATATCTGTCGAATCTCCGACATTACAGATGGATATGTAGTCGAAAATATTTCCTTCTGATAAGTGTTGGTCATAGAATATCCGACGTTGATATGTCAGATCTATGACAGTTATAATGATAACAACGTATCGACATAATGATATTTATAATGCGCAAAAGTCAGAAATTCGACACTACATCCGACGAGACAAAGTCATAAATTCGACAATTAATGGATGAAATACTTCTCCATATTAGCTTGATACTCAGTCGAATTGTCAATGGGTTTCTAAATGGAGTTGAATATCCGACGAAGTCCCACAGACGGAAAAAAAAATGTGGTTGTCGAATAACAGACACGTGTCTGTCGAAGTTCAAACAACGGCATCCGTCGGATTTTGGGCTCAAATTTTGTTGTGTAAAATCAACACACAATTTGATTTCACCGCTCTTTTTTTCTAACAGGAACTAGATTTGCAACCGATTCAGAATATCTCAAATGAATTATTATTTTTGCATCCAATAATATTGTTAGCTCTCTTTCTATGATTGGTAACATGATGGGGTTTGTGTGCCTAAGTTTTTGTTTAAATGATTTCGTCTCATGCTTCAAGGGGATCTTGTTTTTAATTATTGATGTATCATATGTTTTTAAATCCCCATATTTCCATGCAAATGCATTAAACTATGTGAAGAACTTTATGTATCTTTGCTTTGCTTTTGTAGGAAACAACTTGGACAAATTGATATGATTAGGTTCATTATCAGGGCCAATATTTATTTTCTTCACATCCTCCTCTTTGGTTGAATAACAAGTTTGTGAGGTACATCATTTTTATCAAACAACCTTTCTAAAGGAACAAGGCATTTAGGTATGGATTTATTTTTTAATTGTACAATCTTGTTGTTTACTATTTTGTTAGTTAACTTCATACATGTGGGTTCTTGTTCTTCTTCCTCCTAACTGTTCATACTTTTATCTTCGTCATATTCTTGGTCAATACAAGTGCTAGAAAATTCATCCACTAATTCCAAAAATATTTTGATTTGATAATCATCTTCAAACACTTTCCACTGTTGGGTATTGTCAGGAACTGATGGTATCTAAATCATATCTACATCACTCTTAACTTTGATTGGTACAATAGGTTTAAAAGTACTAGAAACTACTACTAAAGCATCATCTTTCCGATTTTCTTTTCTATGAACAATAGTAATATTGAATGCATGAAATAAATTATCAATAAAATCCCATACCGCATTCCTATAAGCTCTCATTCTAGGGTACTTGGTTTGATAAATTGATTTAATATGTTGTGCAATTAATTCTGAATCTCCAAAAACTATAATTTGAGTATTTCCCATTCTCATTGTTGCTTCTAATCCCAAAATTAATGCTTCATAATCAAGAACATTGTTCGTAGCTTCAAAATGCAACTTCAATGAAAGAAAAAATTCTTCTCTATTGGGTGATATCAACACTACACCTTCTCTAGACTCTTCTTTAGTGGAAAATCCATCAAAGAATATTTCCAAAATTTCATCTTGTATGTTTTTTGTATGCTTTATAACATTTACAACTATTAGCGGGTACATTGTTTTTTCATAATCACTCCCTTCATAAAGCATGCATCACCCCATGTCCTCTTCAACGGTGTATATGGGATAATTGATTCAACTACTTCACTCACTCAATACATAGGTATATCTTCGTTCTCTACACAACCTCCTTGTTTCCCCTACAAATAGATGAATAGTTGTATATTTCATGTCCATTTGCATTGCCCCACCCATTCTTTTGGAACAAGTTCTTTAGAGTAACATTCCATATCTATGAGAGACATATGCAACTACCACATCTAATAGAATTCGTTTTTATGGAAGTTGAGCTAGATTCACCTCTAGATCCTTTATCATCCCAATACATTTCAATGGTTTTGAATCAAAACTGTAAAGATTGTGGTAAGGATTTGTGATGTCGAATCCCGATTCATCCAAAATTAATTTAGGCATGAGATTGTGACAAGCACTTGAATATTGCATACAAATATGTATTAATTTTCCATAATATCTTTGTGATGTAGAAAGGAGGTGTATAATCAAAAGGATCATCTTCAGCAACAGGTCCAACTTCAATATCAGGACTTTCATCAGCTATATTTATAGTATCAGACATAGTAATAGGATTGTTTAACTGTAAAGCTTTCTCAATCTATTTCATGTATAAAAGATTCTTTACAAGTTCAATCAAAGGAATTGAAATTTTCAGCTTGGGGAATTCATGTTCAAAATCAAAAGGTTGTATAGACTTCTCTATGTCTTTCTTTTCAGGCTCATATCTTTTTCGCTAAGTATTTTCATTAGTTTTTTTGGAGCAGGTGCAAACTTTACCCCTGAGGTAGATGGAGCATCATATTTATTTTGTACAGCAAGAGGATTTTCAGCCAAGGAAAATTTATTAAGTTCTTTGACCCCTTTGGTTTCTTTAGATAATTTCTTGGGAATGGAAGCTTGAAGTTGTTTTTCACAATTATTTATAGGTCTGAGGAAGTATATTTTCTTAGCATCAGCTTCATTCTGACAAGATTCTTCATATAAAATCATTTCATATTCATTTTGATTTAGATGCATCATTTGATTATTATCATTCATCCAATTAATTCCTTCAGGAGGTTCAATTTCCTCCTCATCTGGTAGAACATCAATAATTTCTTCATTTGTCCTAACATAAGGTTTTATGGGAGGATATTCATTTCTTCTTTCTCTATTTAAAATATGAGGCCCTAAAAGGTTTTCTAAACTTATTTGGATTTCTCTGTCCAATAGCTTTAGTATTTCTATTCTTGTTTTTTCCCTCAGTCTCAAGTCTTTCTAGTTTATTAGACAAACCTCTCAGTATTTTAGTCATTTATTCTATCTTATCCTCCCGATTTTCTTTATTCTTGTTTTTGTTTGAGGATTCTTCCTCCTACTTTAGCTTCTTCTTCTCAAAGTCTTGTTTATGCTTAATTTTACCAGTTGTTTTCATATTGTCTTCTACATCTAAAGCATCATCTTGCATGATTGCTAATGTAGTTGATCTTCTTTCTCTCAACATCATAGCAAAGTCAGACTCAAAATCTTTATCGTAAGTGACCTTTGTAGAATTATGTGTAGGATTTATATCATTTGGAATTTTATTACACATCTTATTGAATATTTTTTTAAATTCAGCTGTAGTTTCACCATTATTTTTCTTTAAAGCTGAGAATTCAGTGAGGAAATATAGATTATCTCTCTTTTCACTCCACTGTCTTTTAAATGCTAAATTGTAGAATTACAAGAATCAATAGAATTGGCAAGAAATTTTCTAAACCATTTTCTTATTTCTCCTTCAAGTGTTTTAACAAACAATCCCATAATAACATCATCATCTTCAATTAAAAGATTATCAATGGAATTCTGAAAATTGTCCATATGTTATTCAGTTGAAATAATTTTTCCCCGTCATATTTAGGTAAGAGTTTGAAATAATCCTCAGGCATATCATGAAAATTTGTAGGTAGATTTAAATGACCCTATCTTTCTGCAATACATGGGTTAATAGGGGGTGGTGGGCCTCCTTGGCCTCTTCTTGCCATATTTCGGGTAAGGACAAAAGTAGGTTGTAAAGGTGTGGTAAATGGAGGTCTCTAAGATCCAAAATAGGAATGAGTAGGTCTCGAGGAGCTATTTGAGTGAGATGGATTTGAAAACAAAAGCTCAAGAGTGGGATTCAAAGGAGTTCAAGGAAAATTTCCAAGATTTTCTTGATTATTTAATTCTTCAAATCCTTCTTGATTTTCACTTGAAGTAGATATTAAAAGAGAAAGTGAAAGTGAAATACCTCTTTCTTGAGGTGACCCAATGGATTCTTGAATCTAGTAGGCTGAGAAGTTCCTTTGTCTGAGGATTCTTTCTTGTATGAAAATTACTAGGCTCTAGCTTTTCTTACTAAAGTCCCAAGGTGAATTATTCAAAAAATGATGTCTAGTTTTGTTTCATCATATAGAAAGTATAGCTTTACTTTATCACACCCAAGGAAATGTATTCTTTAAATGAACTCCCAAGAACGGTTCCATTTCTCGTGTTAGTACCAGAGATGTATTAGGTTGAAGGTAGAACAAGCACGGGAATGACAAGGCTCAAACTTTAGTGATGTTAGAGCTAAATCATACCATGAATTGATGTTTGATTCATTACTTAAAATGCACGGGTTCTTTCATAATGAATTGCGGATAAAATTGGGAATGCAAAGGAAATTTAACAAATGAATTTGATGGATCCAAATAGAACACAGAGGAAAATGACTATCAATGAAGTGCGAGGACATATCTTGAGAAAAATGAAGCATTGACAAGTGAATTTCCTTATGAAAGACAAGATTTGAATGTATTGAGTTGTATTTAGTAGAATTTAGAAATTTTTTACAATTTTGTAAGAGATAACATGAGATCTCTTTCTCTTCAGTGGCAATACATTTCACCAAAGCATAATATACATAACAATTCCATACATAGAGAATTATGAAATGCATTAAATATCATCATAGAACCAAAATAACTTTGAATTTCTGAGATGATATTTATCCTTTAATCATGAAAATAACATCTATGATACTTAATCCATAACAAATGATACTACACTCATGGAGTTATTCTTCTTATGAATCCTCACAAACAGATGAACACATAATAACAAAGGTAGAAAGAACAATTTGCACAACTCCATTTAATTAATCTCATATCAAAATCTTTACATCATCAAAAGTATCCACCCGCCTCAACAATATAAGAAATAATACTTCTAGTTCTCAAAATACTAGCCTCTTGATCATATACTAAGCTTACGTTATATAGGGATCTAAGGTGCCTAAATTCAGTTTGTAAATGAATTGACTTGTAACAGAAAGTAATAGTTTTTTTCACTATTTAATTTTTTTACATCAAAATATTACATTTGCATAAAAAAATGTTTAATTATTCTTGCATCCTCTGCCTATCTTTCTTCCTTGTATATGTGATTGTTGACCACACATAGTTTGTTGAGTTGGAGGTGTGGAATAGCGAGGTGGCATGTCAAATTGGCTCATCCTATGTAACATTTCATTATAGGTTAGATCTTCAGGCTATATTGAGCCTCCAGGTGGCATGAATGCTAGAAACATTGTTTGTCCTACGAACTTTTGCTATAGTGGTGCTTGTGTGTATTGTTGAGGTGGAGGAGGAGTTTGTTGCTGAGAAGAAGATGACATAGGGGCATTTTTTCTAGGCTATTGATGAGGAGACAGTGTTATTTTATGATACCTGAGCACAAACTGCCAATCCTTTCCTATTGGTATGTCGTTTTCTTTGAGATTCTCCAGTACCAACTCTGCCTCTAAATGTCTTTCATAAGACAGAGGCCCCATTTCCTTAAAATTTAATTTTAGTCTAGTCCAAATTCGGAAGGGAGGCCCGAGTCTTTTAAATGCATGATCTCCACTTATTATCCCTTCTAGCTCTTTCTTAAGATCTTCATTTCTTTTCTTTGAGCTTATTCATGTATTCTTCCTTTGAGTAAAACTCAGCATTCTCATCCCATAGTAAGGGAAGTCCTAGCTTTGTTACTCCATTGAACATAGTTTTAAAAGATTTAATATCATCATCCAGAGTATTTGTGTTATTTTGCATTACTTTGTACAAGGTTTTTTTTAGAATCATCTTTTTGGAAATCTTAATTACCTAAGTCATGTTATTTAGTTGTAACTCTTCCAACTACTTGTTGGTTCTGTTGTTCAAATAGTCAATGACTTTTTTTTCCTGGGTGGGCCCCTCTACCAATGTAGTTATTATCTATTTCATTTCATTCATAACTAATTTATATATCTCCATTTCAATAGTCATTAAATCTAAGAAGTCCCAATTGTTACAAAATCATTTGGTTATTATGTTCTGTATTTCTTATGTGGTTATTCTTAACAACTTCTCTCCTTGGGAATCCATCTGTAGTGAGGTGACCTGGCACTTTAGATCATCAACTTCCCTTTTCAAGTTGGTGATGTCATCTTCTTTTTTCCTGACATCATGTTCCAGTTCCATAATTATGTTGTTCTTTTGTGTTACATAATCCTCCAGGCGCTTTATTTTAGTTTGAATGTCTTCTATAATTTTGGATGGATGAGTTGTGGTTTTATCTTCATCCATAACATCTACATAAACCAATTCAATTGCTTGAGGCTAGGTGACAACATTTTGTTATGTTTATGTCTGCATATGAGTTGGCTCTTTCATCTTTGTTGTTATGAGGGATGATGGTACACTTTGTGCTCTATTATCTCTTTGAAACTATAGAGTGGCTATCTAGGAAGTTATTTCATTTATCTTCTTATATTTTTCTTCTATCTAGGCCTTGTATTTTTCCACAGTATCTAATATTTCTCTTTTTCTTTTTTCACTTGATGAATTTCAACTGTCTTTATTGGATGAACATTTGGTATTTTCATCTGGCTCTTTAAGTTTGTAATTTCATTATATTTATTTTCTATCAATGACTTAAACTGAAATACATCATCAAGCTTGGCACACAAATTCACTCTTTTGTCCTTGAGCACTTTAATGTTACTTGCTTCGATCTAGTTGTCTATTTTTCTATTGTAAGAGACCCCACACTTTGTTTAGGGACTCTCTTATTCTTTTCTCTGTCTTGGTGGATTTCACTACCTGTGCATAGATCATATCACTGGCTTGTTTGAATAAATCCACTTTATCAGGTTGGCTAAACAAAGAACAATCTAATATATGTTCTTCAGCTCTATAATCCTTTAGACTAGTAGGATTAGGTACTGTAAGCTCAATTAATGAATATCTAAAAGTATGATTTATACTATCTGCAACATTTAATATCCTTTTATAAGTAGGCATATCATGAAACTTGTATTCATTTATATTTTGTACACTGCTTTTTCGAATTTCCCTGTAAATGGCTTGTAAATCTATTTGCACCGATATTGGTCCTGATGGAGTTATGGCTTTAGCTTTTTAAGGCAGTGTAAACTCTAAGGATGGATATGGAATTAATTTGTGTGGTATTTTCCCCAATAATATTGTTGTCTTATCTATCTCACCAAGTTCCTTGGACACTTCAACCTCAATATCCTTTAAAGATAGTGGCATGGCCTCTTATGTTGGATCAACCCTTTGCCTTTTGGCCTAAGGAGCTTGATCTTCTTAATCAATTCCCATATATGTTGCCCATGTTTTATGTTATGTTGTTTAATCAGGCTCACTTGAAGTTGTTGTATCTTTCAGAATCTTCTCACTCTCCTCTTATCTATATTTATTAGCAACGTTTACCAAGTTAGGCATGGGAGTTGGTTCATATGTTGATTTTTTATTTTTTTACCTCTATTTTGATATCACTCAATCGGGGACATAGGACACTACTTCATATTTCTCTAAGTTTTTTTAAGAATCCTTCTAGGTAGTGTACAACACTAAGAGATCTAATTCGGAAGGGGCCCACATATTTGGGGATATAAAAGGACTTATGTTGCTTAACACTCCCAAAGTGCAGCTCATTTGATATCAGTATCTGCTTAGTATATTCTATTGCCATGATTCTCACTATCAATAAGGTGGGTAACTTGTAGGGTTTTCCTTCAAATCCATATACCCTGACCAATGTATGATATTCAAAGATGAACCAATCCCCAACTCTGCTCTCTGGGGTGAATTGAAAACATTATTTACCCTCTCTAGGCATACTTGGTAATTCTATCCCACATATGACCATATATGCAATTCTTATCACCTTATTGGTGAACTTTGTGAAATTAGAATAATTGGATTTCTTGATGAATATAAGGTTCCATTGATGCATTGGAATATCCATCTCTATTTGATCAGTCATGTTTAATCCTAGACTTTCAACATGAAACTTTGGTGTAGGAAGAGGAAGAATAAGCATGAAGGAAATCTAAATATTTCTTGTTCAAGAAACCCAATTAACTGTTGATTAATAATTTGGGATAGGTAAGTAGTAGTATTCCATTTAGGGGCTTCATTTGCTATTGGCTGCAATTATGACAAAAAACTTAAAATAGATTCATTCACCTCTTCATCATTTTTATAACCTAATATGGAACACAATAGAGCGATGACTTTTCTGGACTTAGACTTGAATAAAATGGTTTTGAATGGAGACTATGGATTTAAGCGTCATTCCAACTTCCATATAACAGTTTAAAACAACAATTTTGTCAGTTGGGCTCAGGATTTGGTATTTTAAGGATAACTCTCTTTCTCCAAATAATGTAAGACCTTCTTCCTCTTGGTAGGGAAAACATTTTTCTAATATGTTCAACATCAAAATCATAGATGAATCTAGTTATATCAAAGGACATGATTGTTCTTTCTCTTGGGGATTAGCAGGTCGACCACCATACTGTAAACTTCGGTTAATATGATGTGGCTAGAAGCTTTCTAGGAGTCTGATTGGGTTGACGACTAGATGTACTTGGGAGGATGGAGCTCTAGTTCATAGGTTCTTCAAATGCGTGAATGACAATGAAAAACACAACGAACAAAATTTGACTTTTAACGGGATTCGAAATCCAAAAGACACTTGGCAGGTTATGATTGACTAGGGAATTATGTGATGTGACTTGTGACAATGGGCCCAGGTGGTTGACATGACCTGATAGGCCTAACATGGAAAAACGGGGGGGGGGGTGTGGTTACTTTATATGTGTGGAAACCACCTTCATTTCCCAGGGCGATAACATATACTCACCAAACAGTTTTGATAAGGGCCCTTGACAATGTGTAACCAATAGATTTTAGCCACGCATCTCAAGCGATTTTACCTTTTTCACATGGTCAGGGCTCTCCCTCATACGCACACTTTATGGATGCTCTATGCATCTCCACCGTCCAATTAGATCTCATTTTATGAAAAGCGGCCGCCACTTTTAAACCTTTAATCCTTTGTCACTTTCATCCATGTGCTCTTTATTCTGACCGTCGATCGAATCTACTGACGTGTAAAACTGCTCTCCCCTTTTCTGTCATAACCACCCGACAATTTTACTAAGTGCTATCCATATTATCAATTCGATCAAATAAGGATCGACGATGATCTGCTCGCTCTGAGTTAGCGGTCGATTGCATGCCTCATGGTTACCTGCTATTCCTTGCCAACTTTTAATTATTTCCTTCGGTTGCATTTGGCTGGTCGAAAGGTCCCCTTCCAGGAATTTTAAGGGCTATGGGAGCCTTAAAAATATCTAGTACTAATAGAGTCTACATGGAAGACAATCATTGTGTTATTATGGACATATATCCAAGCAAACAACTCATTACTAAGGTTCAAATGACAAGCAATCGCTTGTTTCTCTTGAGAATAAGACCTGAGATGAAGGGAAATACAACTCAAGTTGTTCATGAAGCACATATTGAGGATTCAGAAGCTGCATTCAAGGAAAAAGTAAAGAAGCAGACAAGCCCTATTTTAAGGAAGAAAAATGCAGTGGTAAAGAAATACAAGCATCATTTCAGTCAGAAGTTTAGGATGAACCCTAGATGTGGCATTTTAAATTTGGACATCTAACTTTTGGAGGGATTAAGCTATTGCATATGAAGAATATGGTGGAAGGATTGTCATTAATTGAAAACCAGAAAATATATGTGAAGGATGCATTTTTTCTAAGCAACATAAAGAGTCATTTCCTGTTGGTAAGTCATATAGAGCACATGCACCACTTGAAATTGTCCATTATGATATATGTTGGCCAATGCAAACACCATCCATAGGAGGTTGTAATTATTTTCTTACATTCATTATTGATTTCACAAGAAAAACATGGGTATATTTTTTGAACCGCAAATTTGATTCCTTTGGATGCTTTCAACAGTTCAAGGCACTTGTGGAAAAGCAAAGTAGACATTGCATCAATATCGTAAGCAAAAGATAGAGACGATGCATATGTTTCAAATGTTTTTCTAAATTTCTATAATACTCATGGTATATAAAAGAAATTCATTGCGCAATACACACCTCAGCAGAAGAGTGTCATAGAGAGAAAGAATGGAACCATTATTGAGATAGTGAACAACATGATGGCATCCAAGCATTTTCCAAATGAATATTGAGTTGATGAATTGAAAACTGTTGTATACACCATGAACCGGTGTCCAAGGAAGAGTGTGAAGAATGATGTTCTTCAAGAAGCTTGGACAGGTATGAAACATAATGTTTCTCATTTAAAAAAATTTGGTTGTGTTGCATATGCACATATTCCATATGAATTGAGGAATAAATTAGATAGTAAGGGACATAAATGTAATTTTGTAAGATATTCAGAAGATACAAAAGCATACAAATTGTATGATCTTGTCACAAGGAAGGTAATTATCATCTGTGATGTTCAATTTGTTGAAAATGAAGCATGGGATGGAACTATAGTTAAGAAAGTAAGAATTGTGTCTCCTGTCGCACATGATGACATGACAGAGGAAGTGGTTGAAACACGAGATGTCAGCTAAAATGCTGCAGCACCAGACATCCATGCCTAGAATTATGCAACATGTTACAACACAAGATACTGCGACACAAGTTGTATTTCAAGTTACACCAGTAAGCACACAAAGAGCACAACAAAATCCATCAAGCATTTCAAGGAGTTCGACATCATTAGAAAGTTTAATACCACAAAATACAAGAAGTCTATGTGAGATATATAATGCTGATACGACAAATTCATTCTCACTTTTTGCACTATTTTCTCAAATTGATGATCCTCTAACATTTGAAGAAGCTATCAAAGATGAAGTATGGGAAGAAGTGATGGATGAAGAAATGGAATGCATTGAAAATAATCAAACATGAGAACTGGTAGATGTTCCTAAGGGAAAAAATGTGATAAATGTAAAATGGATTTATAAAACCAAGCAAGATGCAGATAGAACTAACAAGTTATACAGCTTGACGAGAAATTTATACTCAAAATAAGAACTCTAGCCATAAAAACTCACAAGACCCTGAATCAAAAATGGTATCACACATCTTTAGCTCATTTTTCTTTATGGGGATAAAATTACAAGTTATTTGACATTGTTGCCTAACAACCAACGCCTTTGCAATACGAATTCCAAAATCAACTTACAAACGAAAAGAGATGTTACTAATGACACATTTTTTCTTTTGTCGAGTTACATTTGAAGACGTTTCCAAACCATACCGTTAAAATAATTAAATTTGAAAAAAAACTCTATAAAAGCGAAGAAATACATGACAATTTCAAGAAAAAAAAAACAAATTTTAACCAAAAAAAAACATAAATAACCAAAAATGAATAAAAATATACATGTTTTGAACATATTTAAAAAAATACAAAAAACACAAAAAAAAACACAAACGAGAGTGAAACACATAAATAAAAACTTAGATAGATAAGAGAAATAATAAAAAATAAAAATAAAAAACTTTAAAAAAATAAAGAGAAGAAATAATTAAAAAAAACAAAAGTTTAAAAAAATGAAAATAGAAATTTTAATAAATAAATAAATATAAAACATAAAAAAATATTTACATTATTTAATATAAATTAAGGGGTTGGGGGCGGGGACTTCTTAGTAGATTGGAGGGTCACGTGAAGGGGGGTGTGTAGTGGGGTAAATGGGAGGGGTGACATGGGTAGTGGGAAGGTAGTGAGGTAGCAGGATGGGGTAGGGAGGGAAGGTAGCAGGATGGGGTAGGGAGGGAAGGTTTGGATGGAGGCTTGATTCCGAGAATCCCCCAATCACTTCACCACATTTTATTTTTTTTATTTCCCGTCGCCACTCTTTTAAGGTTTTAGGTTTTTTTTTAAGTTAGGTTAAAATATGTTTTTTTAATGGCTTTTGGATTTTAGTTTTTTTTATTTGGGGTAAATTTGTGTTAAATTTTTTGTATTTATTTATTGATGTATTTATTTTTAAATTATATTTTTTTAGTTCATGGTTTAAAAAATTGGTAGCACCTCTTTTCTATTAGTTAGTTTATTTTAGCATTTACGTTGTAAAATTGTTGGTTGTTAAGGAAACAATTTTAAATAAGTTGTAAATTTAGCTCTAGAAATAAAACTGTGTTCTACCATTTTTTATTCGGGATCGATTTTACAACTTTCACAACAACACCACGCTACACTGCTCGAGGTTACCGACCTGTTGTAATTTTAGCCCCCCAGAAAAAATGGTGCTACCGATAGCATCACTTTTCAATTCATGGTTGTGTTTTAGTGGTTTTGACACCTATAAAAAAACGAAAACAATGTTGGGTTCTCGTCAAGTTGTATAATTTGTTAAATGTGCAGAAGCACAAGGCAAGACTAGTTGCAAGAGGGTTCACACAGAAATCCAGCATAGATTTCAATGAAACGTTTGCACCTGTTGCACACATCGACACAATCAAAATAGTTTTAACCATTATTATGCACAACAAATGACCTGTTTATCAAATGGATATTAAATAGGCATTCTTATATGGTTATTTGGAGGAGGAAGTGTGTGTGGAAAAACCATAGGGTATGAAGTTCCAAGACAAGAAAACAAAGTGCACAGATTAAAGAAAGCATTTTATGGATTAACACATGCCCAATATCCTCTATAAACTAATTGGGAAAAGAGGTGCTAAATTTTTTCTTAATCACTAATGAGACAATGGGTTGTTATTAACATAATTTTTATCTTCTAAAAAGGCATACTCCATGGTGCAATATTTTCTTTAAAACATAAGAGTTGGAGTTTCTAACAGACCTCCAAATTTTCAACTAATTTCACACAAGTTTAATAATTTGAATACCATAGATTCTTCTTTAAACAAACCCATGTCTAATTTTTTTAACTTGAATACACCATCATCAATATGAATAACTTTTCATCACATAAAAAAGATTTACCTCTTAAAATATGATTATCAAGAAAACTAGTTACTTAACACTACAATTCACATCCTAATAAAGTAAATGGTCTATTTCTTCCCTAATAAAATATCTTCACACATACATTCATCATTCATCTTTATCTTCAATTATTTAACACTTAATTCATATAATCAAAATACAATCACTTCACTTGTATTCTTAAAATATATATATATATATTAACTAATCTCATAATCCTACATGGTTGCATTCATTCTTCATCTTTATCTTCAATTATTTAACACTTAATTTATATAATCAAAATACAATCAATTCACTTGTATTCTTTTTAAAAATAAGTATATTAACTAATCTCGTAATCCTATCAACATGTAATGGTTAAAGGCCCTCAACTAAATAGAGTCCATATAATTTGATATAACATAAATAGAATCCATATAATTTGATATAACATAAATAGTGTGGAATTTAAATCCTTTTCATAAGGATGTGTAAATAATTAAAAAAAACAGCATTCGCCCTCCTCCATTAACCAAAGAATCCCACTTGTAAAGGACCACCTCTTCCTTGGCCAAAAATATTCAACATGCAGCATAGTAATAAATGCTGTGGCGGCTAACGGTTCACGGTGTAGCTGCCACAACATTTATTACTCTGCTGCATGTAAAATATTTTTTGCCCTCTTCCTTTGCTAACAAAATCAGAACCAATAGAAGGTCGACCTTGTCCTTCCAAGAAAGATTCGGTTCTCCCTTTCAACGGGTTACATGTCGGTTACTCTAACAAAACCCTAACCGATTTCTTTATTTAGCTTTGGATTCTTTATTATTTGCCCAATGTAAACCTTAACTCTCATTAATATTTTGACTTAATGGAGTTAAGCACTCCATGTTTTCCTTGAATTTAATACCATATTTGCCTATATATCTCTTTTAATATTAGTAAGGATATAATTTCTCTCTTATTAGTTTCTTATAGCACGTGTTTCAAATATGTATTTTGAGATTTAATATTAGCAAGGAAATGTTAGATAATAATGGTGAAATGTTGTCATTACAACAAATGGTTGGGATGTTGAATTTTTATTTAGAAAATTGATAGTTTCATATTCATCATTAGGAGAGTCAATTGAAATAGCTCATTCACTATAAATGTAACCATTTGCAAGTAATGAAATAGTATGTTGTGTGTTTGCTCTGCATATTAATTTTTCCTATTTGGTATCAGAGTGTAGGTAGAAGAGCGTGAGGTCCTGTGATTTCTAGATCACTGCATTTTATTTTATTTGCTTGAGATCATTATTGTGTTGTTGTTGTGCGTGGAAGAGAATATGTGATATGTTGTGTTGATTGAAATAGATCTATGAATCTCTATGCAGAACTGGTAAAGACTGAGTTGTGAAGTAGATTACTTTCTATATATTAGATTGAAGTCGTCTTTAAAGAAGGGGTCACGTGATGTAAAAAGGAGCTGCCAATTTATCATTTATTATTCTTCAGACTTGACATCATTTTTTTTGTCTTTAAAGAACATATAGAAGTTGCCATCGATTTGCAACAAGATTCGTCTCATTGAAATATGAGCGACTGTATTTTTGGATGCAATTGAAGAGGAACGAAGCTTGTTCATTAGTAGTGATGAGCTTGATGTAGCATAGTCTCTAATTAGAATCAAGGAAGGTTGCACCTGAATCTCTGTGAGGAAGCTACCACGATTGTTAAGGGAACCATTGCTCAAGAATTTGCAGTCATCATTTGCAATTCTGAGTTGTCAAGGAAAAGGACCACATTGATGCCCATTGGAATCATATTTGGAGATTGCTTTGAATCTGTGTGTAAAGGTTGTCATTCACTGTCAAATATTCTTTGCACAACCCAACACGAGGAGACAAAGTGTTATTCAACTAGGTAAAATATTAATTTCTCTTTAAAAATGGAGCCACTGTTGGTGGAAAATTTTAATGGACACAATTTCTACAATTGGAAGGTAAAAATTCAGTTATTTTTTATGAGTAAGAATTTATGGGGAATTGTAGATGGCTCAGAAACAATACCCACAGATCTCACTAAATTAAGTGCTTGGGAGAAAAGGGAAGAGAGAGCTAAGTCCATCATTGGATTAACTCTTTCAGATTCTCAACTACACCTCATTGATTTAAATAAATCTTCTACAAAGATGTGGGAACAGTGGACTAAATTATTTGGGGAAAAATCTACAAATGCAATGTTTTCCTTGAAATTACAATTATTCGAGTTAAAAATGCATGAGGAGACATATTTATCTGCTCATATCAATGAACTAAAATCTCTTATGAGGAAGCTGAAAGAAATTAAAGCTCCAGTTAAAGAAGAGGATGCAAAAGAAATATTATTAAATACTTTATCATCAAATTATGATAATACTATTTTTACTTTAAGTCAATTGTCCACTAAATCCTTGGATGAAATTATAGAAGCATTATTAGCAGAAGAAAAGAGGTTGAAACAAGGAAACACATATGTCCATCCACAAGCTAAAATTGCCTTGTTTTCAAAAGGAAGGTTTAATAAAAACGTGAGTACAGTTGAATGCTTCTATTGCAGCAGGAATACACCACTAAATTGTAAAATTTGTGCTAGCGATCTACTAGAGGAAAACTGAAAGAGTCAGCTAACATTGCAATCTCTGAAGAAATATCAAATGGCATCTATGAAGTCATGCTACAGTGATTGTGAAGTCAATACAAAACCTCTTAAACTCTTCTAAGAATTTTTTATTAATTATGTAATATTTTTATGTGTGTTTGTACGTTTCTAAAGGTCACTTGTATGACTAACTTATGAATATTTTCAATCATATTTAGAGTGCATTCCTAGATAATTGTTGGATACAATGATCTATGTGTTTGATAGATGGAAGTATCTCCATAGATCAGTCTAGTTACTTGATTATTTCTTTGCCAAACTTAGTGAGCTATATACTTTGGCATAGTTAAGTATTCAATATTGTTAGTCAGAAGCAGTCAATGTCTTGAATGGGTCAAATGGGAAGCTCGAAGATGCAGTGAAGAAAGAGCCCAAACTATGAGACTTCAAAGTGGGTGTAAATACTGATGAAGACCAGACAAACAAAGATCAGAGTTGCAAAATGTTTATTATTGTATATTGTAAGAATCCCATTTCTCCATTAAGGGGGAGTGTTAGATAATAATGGAGAAATGTCGTGATTACATCAAATGGTTAGGATGTTGAATTTTTATTTATAAAACTGATAGTTTCAGATCCATCATTATCAGAGTTTGTTGAAACAATTCATTCACTATAAATGTAACTATTTGCAAGTAATAAAGTAGTATGTTGTATGTTTTCTCTGCGTATTAATTTTTTCCTATTGGAAATAAGGTCTTTCTTATCAGTTTCTTATAGTATTTTGAGATTTAATATTAGTAAGGAAATAAGGTCTTTTTTATGAGTTTCTTATAGTAGGTGTTTATATGCATTTTTATTAACTTAGGAGAAAATGTCCACATTTACAAATATATTCATTTTTTTAAAGCTAACCTGCATAAAATATTCTCTCTTGCCTTATGTTTAAGAAAATTTCAACATGTAATAGTAATCACAATTAAATAATAATATAACTCTTCAAGATATAAAGGCTTGGCTTCTATGCATTAGAAGCCTTGATAATAGGATAGCTCACTTCATGTTTCTTTAAGCAAATAATAATCCACTAACCTTTTTATACTATTGATATGTTGTTCACAATGCTTAAAGTCTAGTATTAAACTTAGGAAAATACCTTTAGAATTTTAGGTTACATAAGATGACACAGTCATCAAACTTAGATGTTCATGGTTTTCCAATTACTCACCCTCTCTCCCTAGTGGATTCATGCCCCATTCATTTAGTCACATAAAGTCCTTTAGTCTCCTAAGTCTACATATGAATCACAACTTAGGAAAATACATAAACATTACTTACAGTTCTTTAGTTCCTTGAGATTATGGCCGAAAAGTTGCGCATTATACATTCACCTTTGAATTTTTAATTTTAAAATAATTGAAGTGGCGAAGAGGATGTTACATGTACAGTCCCACTGATTCCTACCTCATCCAAAATGGATTTCAAATAAGGGAGTGTGAACCAACGTTGTACATCAACTAGACAACAAGTGAGGTAATATGCTAATTGTTTGTTTATATGTGGATGATTTAATATTTACTGGTGATTACAGTCTAGAAGAATTTAGATTAGTCATGTAAAGTGAATTTGAAATGACTTACTTGGGGCTT
This sequence comes from Pseudotsuga menziesii, assembly GCA_001517045.1. Taxonomy (NCBI): domain Eukaryota; kingdom Viridiplantae; phylum Streptophyta; class Pinopsida; order Pinales; family Pinaceae; genus Pseudotsuga; species Pseudotsuga menziesii. The sequence goes on from LPNX010287377.1 coordinate 283,763, forward strand.
ATGAGATATTTTCTAGGCACCAAAGTCCATCAATCCAAAGATGGTATATTAATCTCTCAATCCAAAGATGCAAATGAAGTCTTAAAAATATTTAATATAATTGCAAGACAACCCCAACACCAGTGATAACAGGTTTGAAATTGAGCAATGATGATGATGAATCAAATGTAAATCCTATGATGTTTAAAACGATGGTTGGAATCCTTATATATCTTACTACGACAAGGCCACATATCATGTATGGAGTCATTTTGATCTCAAGGTTTATGGAGTCACTAAAAGACTCTCATTGGAAGGTAGGTAAAATAATTATGAGGTATATAAATCATATAAAGGATTTTGGTATTCTATATTCAACCTCATAAAATTTTAATCTTTTTTTATATATTGATTAGAACAATGGAAGAAACATAGATGACAAGAAAAGCACATTTGGGTACACTTTTCATTTTGGTATAGGTGTTGTGTCATGGGATTCAAAGAAACAACCCAATGTGGCTCTTTCTTCAGCAGAAGTAGGGTATGTTGTAGTTACAAGAATTGCATTTCAAGTAGAATGGATGCACAAGATGTTAAAATATTTGTCACAGGTCCAAGAAGAAACCACAATAATATACTGCGACAATAGTTCAACCATTATACTTTCAAAGAATCATGTGTTCCACAAGAGAACCAATCACATTGACACAAGGTATCATTTCATTAGAGAATTGGTAAATAACAAAGAGATTTGTTTAGAATTTTGCAGGTCTGAAGATCAACTTGTGGACATTTTTACAAAACCATTGGAAACAGACTCATTTGAGTACTTGTGAAGTTGTTTAGGAGTGACAAGTTATGTGCAGTAAAGTTTATTATGCATAAGGAGAAGTTCCAACTCTGAAATTTTTGATAAAATTTTTCTTAATGATCTCCATCTTCTCATAATTATGGGGGAGTGCTGGAAATATTAATTACAAGCTGATGTCTTTCGAATCCTTGTTGGCTCATGAGTTCATAGAAGTACAGTGTAGTCAGTCAATCTGTCAGCAAGTATAGTACACATTTCCTTGTATTTATTCAGTCATGTATTGTTCTGCAAGTCAAGTTGTTAGGTAGATTTTCAATATTGTGTTAATTTATAGTCTTTGATGTTACTTGGTAGCTTCCAAGAGAAGTAAAATTAAGTCTGTTTATATGTAGATGAAGAATAATAATAAAAATAGAGGAGAATACTAAAAGAGAGAGCATAATAGAGTAAGAAGAGAGCCAAAAAAGTGTTCAAGAGATCAAGCTTATGGTATTTAGAAGTTGTTGAGATCTCAAGCTATGTAAAAGTAAAAAATCCAATTAAAGTTTGATTTGGTTATGTATGCATCCACAACTGCGCTCTTTTGTCATGGTAATATATAAATCTATAGTATCTAACATTTTACTTTTTAAAGTTTCCTCAATATTGCGGGCTTGTTGAAGTGATAGTATGTCAAAGCTAAAGTTTTTCTCTAAGTGGGGTTTCTCTAAATAGGTGTGTTGAAGCATTTACTGATAATCAAATGAAATGTATTTTTACTATGCAATTCCTAGGATTAATTGCACAACATTTCCTTGAAATACAGGTAACTAAATGAAACCCAGAGGATCATAATACAATACATGACATCAGTTGTGGGATAATTTTACTTGCATTCTGTATGGCCATTTAAAAAATCAGAGCTCGTTATGTTAAGTTTATAGAAGTAGAATATAGTAGCCGGCATGTCTCTAGAAATCCTTAATTCCACATGTTGTTGAATAATAATTGCACAAGTTGTCAAATTCTACAAATAGATGCTATGGAAATGTTAAATAATTTTTTATTGTTCGGGTACACAAGGTACTCCCAAAAGACCAAACAACTTAAGCAACTGCTTCACACAAATAGATCACAGATCAACACACCAATGTTTGTCACGTGTTTAAAACCCTCGAGAGGGAAACAGTCCATGGCCCCAGCCAAATAGCTAATTGGAGCAATTTATTATGCAAAAGAAAGAAAGTTACATGAGCTTCTCATAATCGATCAACTAGCCAAGGACCCTCTATGCTCTTTAAATAGAGATCATAGACCAATCAGTTGTTAAGCCATGGATTGTTGGGCTAATTTGGGCAGACCCGGGTTTTACCTTTAACTTTGCACCAACAAAAGACCCACAGTGTTGGCCCTTTCGGAAGCAGCCTGCGAACAGACTACCGTCTCACCCGAAACAGCTATTGGGTACCGCAGAATCAGGTTTATGCAAGCAGAAGAGAGAATCTTACTATACCTTTAGTCTTTAACTATTAATAACCACTTAACACAATGCATGTACTATCAAATATGTAGCTTCGCGGTTAGATAAACAAATAGTTACTTGCACAGCCCTTATCTGGGAATTCACACCGAAGCTAGTTATTAACAGCAATCTTACTTTATCAGTTATTTACTTAGCAGTGCATAAAATATAATAACAAATCACACAAATGAACCACAACACCAGATGTAACGTGGTTCACCCCCAGTGTAGGGGTTACGTCCACAGAACTGCGTTTTATTAAACTCTTTACAACTAAAACGACAGTTCTGATCTGCGCACTCAGCTGCAGATCCTTTCAGTCCTCAAAGCCATGCACACAATAGCAGGCCTCTGCGCACATAGCTGCAGATCTTCCTTTTCACCAAAACCCCTCTGTGCACACAGCTGCAGAGGTCATCCACGCACACAGCTGGGACTTAACCTTCTTACAAAACCCTTATACAATCTCTTATATTCGCTTTACATTAGCTTCGTAAGATAATCATTAAAAACTTAACCCTACTTCTTTACATAAGTGCCTATTTATACAGCGCACTATTACAAAACCCTGGACTTAAACCATAGGCGCCCAAAACCCTAACCCTGGATTTAACCCAAGAGTTAATTACAAAAAGAGGGGTCTCGACCCACCCACGACACCCCTAAGACTATTTTAGGCTGTAACTCCGCTTACATTTACACAAAAACTGCGGAGTTACCAAAACTAAGGACCCTTAGGGTCGGAGCCCCAACAGGCCCCTAAGACTCACTTATGGCCCATCCCGGGGCACTCTGCGAATTTTCTGGTGGGAGAATCTTCTTTGCAAGGATATGGAAACAACTGTTGAGGTTGTATATAATGTCATCAGCTACTTTCTCTTTTTCCACCAATTCTTGTAGCACTGAGGATGATACTTCATTAGCCTTTTCCTGCGCAAAAGTATCATAGGTCTTCAAAACTTTGAGCTGACTCTCCACAACATTGCTCAATTCCAATGCTTCATCGACAAGTGGCTGCAGCGAATTTTCCAGTAGTGTTACCTTCGTCCTGCAGGAGTCAATTTCCTGCTGGAGCTCCTTGCTTCGCTTCACCTTAGCCATTTTCTGCATAGGAGGCAGCGTCTTAATTTCTGCTCTGACTGCATCTAATTCCGCCTGTCACAGATTGATGGTTTCTTGCACCTTACCTATATCTGGGTGGTCCTGTAGGTTCGCCCATGCGTCGATACTGTCTTCCAGCAGCTTTGCTACGCTGCCCACAATATCTGATATTTTTGCTGCTGAGGCCTGGATGTCTCTGTGGCGCTGTTCTTGGACCTCAAGTGGGGTTTCTGGAGGGATGCGAAGTTGAAGCTCCGGGATCTGATTTTGGTGTTCTGTTTTTATCTTTTCAATTTTTCTGCGAGACTGTTGGGCGTAGTCTCTCAGCTTGGCAATTCTTTGCTCTAGTTCCTCTTCGTCTTGGATGTCGAAGTCAGGAAGACTCTGACATGCCTCATCTAGCGCTCGCGCCAGTGTAGCTCTTTTATGTTCAGCTTCTTTCTTCTTTTGTGCCACCTCTTCCAGCCTTGCTGCGAGATTCTGGCTTTTCTTCATGGTGTCTTCCAACTGTATTTGAGAGTAGCTATCTCGTGCGTGGATCTCCTTCATGATGGCTAACTGGAAAAGGTGCAATTCTGTCATAGATAGCTTGGTATAGTCGATTCCAACTGTCATACTCATCGGCGGCCGGGAATCTGCATCAGTCAGTATTAGAGCTGCGCTTGACACTTGGCCCCTATTATCTCTGGTTGGCCATTGCCTCATATCCTGCTGCACGGGTGCTGGGGTACTACTTGTTGCTGTACTCGTCGCTGATTTTGTTGCTAGCTCTTTCAGCTCTGACACCCTGTTTGCTACGCCCATGAGCGCAACAAGATGCACATCCGCGAACTATGACCACTTTTGAGTTAGTGACTCAGTAGATTTGTCGAGAGCTTGCTCAAGCTCTTCCAGCGTCACAGTGACTCCTTCGTCTAGATTTTTGTCCTTCGATGTTTTTGTCTTCTTGCTGGACTGAGGCTTGATTGCCTCCTCTACCTCTGGCGATTTGCGCTTAGTTGATCGATTAAGATCTGATAGAGTGTTGACCGACTCCTCATCCTCTTCTTCATGGTCTCCATCTCCACCTTGGTCATTTCCATCCTGGTGCGAGTCACTTAGGTCTTCGTTGTCTTCTGGTGGGTTTTGCTGCTGCGTCTGACTGGTACCTGTGCCTGTATTGGTAACAGGGGGAACTGGAATGGTGGGTTTTTTTCCTGCATCTTTCAACCAGTCAGCCGGCCACTGTTGAACTATGCCCAGGATGTCGGCTTTGGTGACTACATATGGTAACTTGAACCACTGATGTGTTGGATCTGGACGGGCTTGAATGAAAACATGATGCATGTCGGCATTGAAGTTTGCAGCGCCTTCATATTGAGAGAACAACTCATTGGTAAACCGTGGTGTTCGCAAGATCTCGTAGTGTATACTCATGCCATAAAAGGTGAACACAGTGTTCGTCATCTGCTGAGATACTTTGTTCGGCGACATCCAGAGGGATGCGTACCTTACTGCACCCGGCATGCCTGGGGGTGCCTCCACGAATTGACCCTCAGTGGGTTCTTTCCACCCAATTAGGGCAATAAGTATTAATAGCCAGGAATAATGAAAGGGTCTACCTTTTTCCTGTGCATCACGGGCATCTTCCAGGAATTCCCTCGCGAGGTATGCGGCCCAGTTGTAAGTGTAACCCTCAGCGCAGTTTATAGCGATTCTGATAACTGGGGCAGGCACTTCGTTGGGCCTGCACTTTCACAGTAATTTGCACGCTAAGAGATCAGCGGCGAAGCGGATGTTCTGGTCCTCAATCGTGGAAGTGTGATACCCTCGTTTCCCCTTGGTCAGGCCGAAACGGTCCTTCATGCTCTGCGCGAGCTTCGTGTCCTCGTGTTTTGACGGAAATTCAATGCCGGGATCAGGCCCTGCTATCGGTAAGCCTGTGATCTTATGAATGATCTCACCATTGATAGGAATTTGCTTGTCTCCTATCCACAAGTGGCCGTCGTGTACTAATACTAGCAGCTGCTTAACCACGACGGTCACCTGTGTGCTGCGCCCAAAGTGAGGAACATTAAGCATTTTTAGCAGGCCAGCTGTGTCCAAGCCGGAAGCTCACTGTTGCACTTCAAATAGTGTCACGCCATTGTCTGGGTATTTGACGCGATGCAAGTATTGAGCAAGTGCAAACTGTGGAAACTTGTTATGATCATTTGTGTCATGGTCGGCATACTTAAGCCGGTCTATTTTTCCTGTCATGGTTCCGACTAGCTGTACACCTGGTGGCAGCGAGGGCGTGCTTAAGGTAAACTGCTTTGTCCACCGGGGTGGCTGGATGCCTGGCCGAACGGGCTGGAGATATGGTGGTCGCGGTGGTGCAATGTGCTCATCTCCTCCAGTCGGGACCTGTGCTGAACTAGGTGGGTCCATCTGGTGAGTCCCTGATGTTTTCCCTGATTGCCTGTGTTGGTATTCATTCCGCTTAGAACGAACTTCAGGTTTAAACTTTTTCCTAGCGGACCATGTCTGCATCGACCGCGGCGGTGCTGGGTGAGCTTCTTCACGGGGCGCAGAGGTATGCGGGAGATCGGAACGACTCTGCAAATCCCTCTTTTTGAATTCTCTTACTAGATCCTGAAGCTCTCACTCGTCTGTCATGGGTTCACTCGTAAATGTCAAGGAAATGCAGAATGCGATTTTTGCCAACTTAGGGATCTTCTTATACACTTTATCAATCAAATCTGTTAGGACGATGCATTTAAGGCACCAAATCTGATAAAAATCTTGTCCGATCGGTACTGGATTTTCCATGATCTCATTAGTACAGACAATTAAGGTAATTAAAGTGCCCATGCCGTCAATTCGACGGTTTTCCAAATGCCGGATTTTAAGCTTCGCCGTGTTTTTGTGCTCCGGCAAAATCACTGTCTTAGCTTCGTCACAACGAGCGGTCTTGGCACAATATTGATCCGTGGCCTGTCCTGGTAAGATCTGCGACAGGGCTGTTAGGTTTGGTGCACTAACTTCTTGGTTTTGCTCCTTAGTTTGGTACTCAGTTCTTTCTTGATCATCGCCTGCCTTGTCATGGATCAGTCTGACATCTGCATCTAAAGTAGGGCAAACTTCGTTAATAGAAAATGTAAGCATAAAACTATCAATAAGCTCATCCCAACTTACAGTGCCGTGTCGAAGCTCGACCTCCGTATACCAGTTTTTTGCTATAGGTTCCAAAGTGTGCACAAACTTATGCACCCATTCCTCGCAAGGTACATGTTCCCATGCTGCATAACATTGCTTCAAATGTTCCTGAGGACTGTTCTTCCCATTGAACTTGCTTCGCACCTCTTGAGATTGGTCTATGAATCTGAGGTGTAGAAATTTATGGCAAGCTTCCCAACTATGAATATACTTCCTGTGGCCATTCCACCATCTCGCTGCTGTAGCTCTTAATGCTGCTTCCAGAGTCTGCATTCTCTGTGATTCTAGCACTTGTTCTGAAAATTGCGCAATAAATTTTCCTGGGTCTGTCAACCCATCATATGTAGGCAAATCTCTGGCCTGTGCACTAAGGCATCTAAGAGATTTGGTAATTCATGCACACCGATGGCCATGTAGCTCGTATAGTCGATTCTACCAATTCTCTAGACCATCATCTGAGTCAGACATGCAGGAGCTATCACATTGCCAATCCATTACACCTTCGGCATTAGGCTCGACATAGTCTTCTTCTTTAGCTGTGATATTATAGATGTGGTCCAGAATATCCTGATCTTCCTCTCTGACTGGCTCCATATATCTTTCTCCTTGAGAAGGATCCAATTGTAGTATAGCTCTTAATCCCTTCCCTTCAAAAGTCATTTGTCTCTTTTTAAGATTGATAACCGCATCACTATCTATTGCCCACTCAATTCCTAGCAAAGCTGGATAGGGATTACTGTCATCAATGATCTCAATAAATTCAAAATCTGCAACAGTGCTAACTCCATCTATATCCACTGGTACTCTAGGGAATCTTCCTAAAGGAAAAATCCTCTGCTGATTGGCTAATATCAATTAGATAGGGGACCAGTCAAGGGTGGGCTTGCCCATTTGTTCCCATGTCTGTTTAGTTAAGATATTGACTTCTGAACTCAAATCTAAAATAATATCCTTCATGTCATATTCTCCTATCTGAGCATGTAGTCTCATCTCTCTTCCAGTCCTTCTAATTCTACTGACAGCTTTTTCCTTACCAGAGCTTTGCTGAGGTTTGCAAGACTGAATAACTTTTTGTAATTCATTTAAGGCATTCTGATTTCTTAACAATTTGATGCAACTCTGTAAAAACGATGACAGAGTACTTACTTGGCCTTGTGAGTCTTCCTGGGATTGCAGCTGCTGATGCTGCTTGTTTGCTGCGGGCAAATCTGGATCAGCAAAGTCTTGTCTGGCTTCCAAAAAAGTTTCTTTTTCTCGTCGAACATCAAATGCTGGAGTTTTCTCTACGGCCTTGCGAACCCAAGCTTCGGCAGGCTGCTTCGCCTGGCAATGCGCATCTGTCATAGCTCCACTTCTTGTAACAACATTAACAGCTAGGAGTGGTCGTGGCTCGACAGCGATCAACTGGACACTCGGACTAGGTTTGCTATTCCTTTCTTGAATTTTAGCTAGCAACTGTGGGCACTGCTCGATGACATGATCGACTGCTCTGCAGTATCGGCATGTCGTGGTTGGGTTTTGACAGTCTCGAGCTAGATGTCCTGCCTTATTACAGTTATAGCAAATAACTTGACCTCGACCTCCTCCAGGCATACCACGACCATGGCCTCTAAAAATACCTCTACCACCTCAGTAACCATATCCATCATTGCCTTGTGCATCCGGATAGATCCTATAAGTGTCGTAGGTCCGCTACCTCATAAGGTCGAAGCTACGACATTCATCTTCATTGTGGCCTACTGACTTACAGAATTTACAGTAAGGGTTCTTTGGGACTTGAACATACCTCTGTAGCAGATAGCAGTCTTTCGGTCGATGCTGGACAGTAGTTCGACAGATCTCACAGTACAGAACACTAGGATTCAGCGGGTTTGGTGCGCCAGTATTCAAATAGTTTCTCAGCGCCGGACACTGGTCCTTGTCGTGGCCTTTTGTTTGACAATGTATACACCATACCTCTTCGCGGGTGGATTTCCCTTTTTTCATGTTGCGAAGCTCTAAAGCCATCTCCGCGAGCTGTGCTTGAATTTGAGCTATGCCAGAATTGTCTTCGACAAGTGCAGTTTCAAGCTTTATGGCAATCTCTAAGGCCTCTTGTTGATCAGCAACCTTCTATTGCATGAGTGGAGCTCTGACGTGAGGTAATAACGCTGCAATAAACCACTCCTTATGTTGTGCTGGTCCAATCGTGAAGCTAACTTGGTCAAGAAGAACTTTGAATCTCTGATCAAAGTCCCACACAGATTCACCTCACCGCTGTTGGATCTCTTTTAGCTCAGTGATGCACTACGACTCTGACTTAGGTTTCTTAAATTCCCGGATCAACGCTGCTTTGATGTCAGCCAAGACAGGATTCTGCGTGCTAGCAAACTTCATAAACCAAGTTAGGGCTCGGTCTCTGAAAGAAGTGATCAGCTGCGCTCGTCGAACATCTACGTTCGTAATGTTCTTCGCGGTCCACACAGCTTCGCACAGAAACCAGAATTGTTCTGGATCTTCTGACCCAGTTCCTTTAAAAACTGGTAGTTGGATGTCATCATGAACATGGGCCATCTGGGATCTAGGGGGGGAGGAAGGGTTTGAACTAGCTGGGGAAGACTGACCTACGACAGGGATACTCGGGCTAGGGTTACTTTTAGACTGCGACAGGTTCTCGGGGATAATAGGTCTTTGCTGTGGGGTTATCGGAGGGTTTCTAACAGAGGGGGCCTCGACGGAATCAGAGGCTTCAGAGATTAAAGGGGTATACTCAGTAGAGGGGCCGAGATCTCTCTTATATCTTTTGCCGCTTCGCAGAAAACCACTTTGCTCGTCGAAGTCGCAGTCACTTCCAATCATAGGTTAGCAATACTAGATCTAACAATCTGATTCTATAAGCAAGATTCCTTTTTCAGCCAATAGGATTTTAATATTCAAACTAAATAGGTTCAAGTACTTACCCCTTGATCCTTTGAAAAATTGTCGCTCAGCTTCACTAAAGGAGGTACTTGTGTCGATGGCGAACTCCGTCACAAATGCTTCGAGAGTTCGCGCAATCCAGAAATCCACGGCTCGCGAGATCGCGTTGTTCACTCTTTTCAAGATAGCGATTCTTGCGGGGGTCCAGGGAGGAAACTGGTTTTCTTGGAAGTTTGTCCTCCTTTCTGTTAACCTGGATAACCACTGGTGCAACTCTATGTGTATAGTACCAAAGAAAATTTCATGAACATCGAAAAAGACGTACCTTTGCAACAAAATTTCCGCGCTACGATGGGGATATTTATTTTCCTGTTCTGCAAACTTCAAATAGGTCGCTTCGATCCAATCACCAATTTCTTTTAAAGAGGGTCACCAAAACATAGCCCTCGAGGTATGAAGTAGATCCCTCTTCAACAGATACTAAGTTCAACCGGCAACGAAACCAATTTGTTGGGCTAATCTGGGCAGACCCGGGTTTTACCTTTAACTTTGCACCAACAAAAGACCCACAGTGTTGGCCCTTTCGGCAGCAGCCTGCGAACAGACTACCGTCTCACCTGAAACAGCTATGGGGCGCCGTAGAATCAGGTTTCTACAAGCAGAAGAGAGAATCTTACTGTACCTTTACTCTTTAACTATTAATAACCACTTAACACAATGCATGTACTATCAAATATGTAGCTTCGCGGTTAGATAAACAAACAGTTACTTGCACAGCCCTTATCTGGGAATTCACAGCGAAGCTAGTTATTAACAGCAATCTTACTTTATCAGTTATTTACTTAGCAGTGCATAAAATATAATAACAAATCACACAAATGAACCACAACACCAGATGTAATGTGGTTCACCCCCAGTGTAGGGGTTACATCCACAGAACTGCGTTTTATTCAACTCTTTACAACTAAAACGACAGTTCTGATCTGCGCACTCAACTGCAGATCCTTTCAGTCCTCAAAGCTGTGCACACAGCAGCAGGCCTCTGCGCACACAGCTGCAGATCTTCATTTTCACCAAAACCCCTCTGCGCACACAGCTGCAGAGGTCGTCCACGCACACAACTGGGACTTAACCTTCTTACAAAACCCTTATACAATCTCTTATCTTCGCTTTACATTAGCTTCGTAAGATAATCATTAAAAACCTAACCCTACTTCTTTACATAAGTGCCTATTTATACAGCGCACTGTTACAAAACCCTGGACTTAAACCATGGGCGCCCAAAACCCTAACCCTAGATTTAACCCAAGAGTTAATTACAAAAAGAGGGGTCTCGACCCACCCGCGACACCCCTAAGACTATTTTAGGCCGTAACTCCGCTTACATTTATAGAAAAACCATGGAGTTACCAAAACTAGGGACCCTTAGGGTCGGAGCCCCAACATGGATCAATGGTAGGTATGATCTAAGAGAAGTTGAACCGTCGGATCACTCTATGTCTAGAACATATCGTGACCATCGGATTAGAATATTTACAAATGCATACTAATGCATACTAAAGAAACACACTTTTACCTAATTGATATATTACACAAGTTGATCTTAACTAACTCTTAAGTGTCTAAATATCCTAACATCCCCCCTTAAGAACAACTTGGGATAGGATTGAAGGATTTAAAAAAGTGACAATATTAGGTGAAGGAAGGAGGCATTAGAGCCTATCCCCCCTTAAAGACACATTCCTGAACTCCTAACATAGACCGAAGTTTAGAATACTTCGCTTCTGTAAGAGACTTGGTGAAGATGTCTGCAACTTGATCATTTGTAGGACAATAGAGCACTTCAATAACACTATCATGAACAAGATTTCTAATGAAGTGCACGTGTAGCTCAATGTGTTTGATTCGCTGATGTAGAACTGGATCTTTGGCAAGCTTGATGGCACTTTGATTGTCACACCAAAGTGGAGTAGGTCGTTGTTTCTCGAATCCAAACTCTGAAAGGATCTGTCGAAGCCATAAAGCTTCCTGACTAGCATTAACTGCGGCTTGATATTCTACTTCTGCTAAAGAAAGAGAAAGAGCTTGTTGTTTCTTACAAGCCCAAGTGACAGGTCCAGATCTTAGACTGAAAACATAACCTGCAATAGACTTTCAATCATCAGGATTTCCAGCCCAATCTGAATCATTGAAACCAACCAACAAAGGTTTCGCCCCTGTACTGTAATGAATCCCAAACTGAATTATACCTTGAATATATCGAAGTATTATTTTTGCTGCTTTCCAGTGACTTTCATGAGGAGTTTGCATATAATGGGCAACACAACCAATGGCAAAAGAAAGGTCAAGATGGGAATGAGTCAAGTATAAAAGACTACCAACAAGCTGATGATACAAGGTGGCATCTACTTCAGGGGAAGTACAAGTGGCAGAAATTTTGACTCCAGACTGGAAGGGAGAAGGGGTTGATTTATAATCTTCCATGTGGAAGCGACGAAGAAGGTCACAAGCATACTTAAACTGGGAAAGAAAGATTCCTTCTTTGGTTTGCAAGACTCGGAGACCAAGAAAATAATGCAAATGTCCTAAGTCTGACATTTCAAAATTTTGCTTAAGACTGGATTTCACATGGGTTATAAGTTTAGGGTCACTACCAGTAAGGATAAGATCATCAACATAAAGAACACGTATGATGAGATGATTTCTTACTTTCTTGGTATAGACATTGGGGTTAGAATGGCATCTAGAAAAACCAGTGTCAAGGAGAAAGCTATCCATTTTGGAATACCAAGCTCTAGGAGCTTGCTTAAGGCCATATAAGGATTTCTTAAGGAGACAAACAAGGCTAGAGTTATTCTGAACATATCCAGGAAGTTGTTCCATGTAAATTTCCTCATGTAAATCACCATGTAAGAAGGTAGACTTGACATCCATTTGACGGACTTCCCAGTTATGTAAGGCTGCAAGGGAAAGAACAAGGCAGATGGAGTTCATTTTTGCTACAGGGGTAAATGTTTCATTGTAGTCAATCCCTTCAACTTGGGAAAAACCTTTGGCAACTAACCTTGCTAAAAGTCTTTCAACACTTCCATCTGATGCATACTTAGTTCTGTAGACCCATTTACATCTGACAAGTTTTCTTCCTTTTGGAAGAGGAATAAGATCCCAAGTATCGTTCGCCATTAAGGAACAATATTCTTCATCCATAGCTGCATCCCAATTTGGTTTTCCTGAAGCTTCTGCAAAAGTTTTTGGATCATGATTCTTGGAAACTTGAGCCAAAAGAGAAGATCCTCACTGAAACTAAGAACGTGTTCGACGTTGATCTCTAGGATCACTGGCAAGATCACCAGATGCTTCACATGTTGAACGGACCCATCGAGGAAGTATTGGTGCTGGTGCAATTTGAGGAACATGAGCAGGCGGAGGTGGATTTTCATCCCCACTGTCATCATCAGAAACTGGAGTTGGAAACCTGTCAAGGAAGTTGGAAGAAGAAGAAGAAGGCACAATCGTCGAATCGGGCTCGCAGGCCAAAGATGGCACACCCGCCAAGTTAGGCTCGCAGGCCAAGAGATTTTCATCAAATTTAACATCTCTTCTAATGATTATATCATGTGAATGGGGTTGAAGAATTCTATAACCTTTTACATCTTCAGAATATCCAACAAATATGCACCTTTCACTTTTAGACTGCAATGCTTTCCATTTTTCATCCGGAATGTAAGCCCATGCTTCACAACCAAACACACGAAAGTGACTTACATCTGGTTTAATTTTACTCCATGCTTCTTCCAATGTTATACCTTGTAAAACTTTAGTGGGTGTGTGATTAACTATGTAATTTGCATAATTTATGGCCTCAGCCCAATAGTGAAGACTTAGTCTCTTAGATTGGATCATACAATTAGCCATTTCTTTTAAAGTGCGATTCTTCTGTTCAGCTACACCATTTTGTTGTGGTGTATATGGAACAGTGTGTTGTTGTTGAATTCCTTGTTCAGTGCAAAAACTAGTGAACTTGTTGTTAACATATTCTCCTCCATTGTCAGATATTAACTTAATAATTTGATGACCATATTGTTTTTCAACAAGGGCCTTGTAGGCCAAGAACATGTTAAATACTTCGCTCTTAAGTTTTAGGAAGTAAACCCAAGTGCGTCTGGAGTAGTCATCAATGAAAGTTAAGAAATATTTGAAACCAGAAAAGGAAGCAGATGGAAGAGGGCCACACAAGTCACTATGCACAAACTCTAATGGAACCAAGGCATGCCAAGAGGCACATTTGTCAAAACTGCCTCGATGATATTTTTCGAGTACACAACCAAAACAAACACCATCCTTGCAAGATACCATCGAAAGACCAGTCACCATATTGTCTTTACATAGTTGTTGCAATGAGCGATAATTTAAGCGACCAAATCGCTCATGCCAAAGTTTGCTCAAGTTATCACTATGAGCAACAAAAACTGAAGGAAAAGGTGATGACCCAAAGTTGTTAAATTTGTACAACCTGGTAATATCATCAACAGTTCCAGTACCAAGGACATTTTGAGGATTTTTAAAATCCTTGATTACAACTTGGTGAGGTGTAAACGTCACATTTTTACCTTCACCTGAATGAGTAATTTGATAGACTGATAACAAATTGCAGGAAATTTTTGGAACCCATAGTACATCACTAAAATGACCATTTTCTACTAGAACTGTTCCAGATCCTACAACACTTAGAGATCTATCATCACCAACAAATATTTGTTTGGTGTTACATTCATGCATAATAGAAAATATGGATTGATCCTTAGCCATATGATAAGATGCTCCAGAATCAATAAGCCATTCATTTGAAGTAGAAGAAGAAGATGCAGTATAAACGTAACCAGAAGCACAAAGTGCATATCCATGAGAGTTAGATTCTGAAGACGAATCTATACTGATGTGGTGCTTCTTCATTGCTGCTTCCAAGGTTGCCATCTTTTGAAACACTTAGATTCATCATGATTATCTTTCCCACAAAAATTGCAATGACGGCTCAGTCTTCTTTCCTTTTTGCTTGGATCCTTTGTCATTTTTTAAAGAAGGAGCTGACTGAGAGGGTTTGGGACCCTTGTTGTTTGGCTTATTATTTTGAAAATTCTGTTTCTTGGGAGGCTTGGACTTTTCTTTATGTTGGGACAATAAGGCTTTCCCAGATGTATCTGCATTGTTAATTATTCCAAGATGAATGAGCCTATCTTACTCTCTAATTAAGGAATCACAAAAGGATTCAAAGCTAGGTTCTTGATAGCTAGCTGCAGTCAATGATTCTTTCATGGAGTAGAATGTAGATACAAAAACAGAATATGCAGGTCCAAGTTTTGAAAGAATATGATAAATACATTGTTTGTCTTCTTTCTTAATCTTGCATTCTGCACATAATAGCCTAAGAGTTTTATACTTAGATAAATAGTCTTGAATGCATGAAAAATCATTTGGATTCAAGAAAAGAAACTCATTCTCAAGTTGATGACCCTAAATTTCATTGTGTTTACCAAACACAGATTCCAACTTTTGTCAAGCGAGATTAGGTTCATCAATTCCAGATATGTGGAATCGCAAATCAGTAGAGATTGACATCCCAATCAATCCACGAGCTTCATCACATATATTTTCTCATCTAATTTTCTTATCATCATCAGTGGGTTCTATTTCTTTCCTTGAGGTTATCCTGAAAAGTCCCCTACTTCGCAGAACATCCTCCATACGAGATTTCTATGAGAAATAGTTAGAACTTGTAAGTATAATATCACAAGGGGTGGCCATATTATAAAATAATCTCTAAAAGAACAGAAACTAACTGTCTAAATGCAAAGAGCTCGAAAAAATATGTGGTTTTAAAAAAAACGACACTTAAAACTGATTTTGGATTATGAAGTTATGCTTGATCAAAGAAAATGTTGAAGATACCCCCAATAGTGACGTAGTAGATATTAACTTGACCAACTAAAAAAAAAAAAGCCCCCTCTTCCCAAGATCAACCTTTGACAATCACTTTTACAATAAAGTTGCTTTGAAGTGAATCACTTTTGTAGAATAAGTGATGTTCACTTTTACAATAATGTGACTTTTAAATAGTGCAGCAATAAATTAAAAGACTTAAGTGACTCACTTTTATTTTATTTTATTTATGTGAGATGCACTTTTACAATAAAATAACTTGAAAATAAAAATTGCATGCACTAAAAAGTAGCTTAATAAGACTTGAACTCAAGACCTATTAAGTAATAAAGCAACTTTGGACCAACTGAGCTAAGTTTAAAAGGTACGTAAAATAATGGAAAGAGGAAGGGGGACTTTTTTTTATTCTTCTTTCTCGTTCTCTGTGCTTGCTTTTTTTTCTTGCAAATCACAAAAAAAATGAAAAACAAAAACAAAAAAAACTTTTTTTCACACAATGGGGTTAGATCTTGGTTAGCTTACTCGGAAAGTCGAGAAGACAAGAAAAAAAAAACTTTCCCTTACTGTTTCTGATTCGCCGCGATCGTGCAAGGTGCACGGCAAAGAGCATACACAGTCAGGGAAGGCAATAGTACGAGACTAAAACATAAAAGATATAATAATAAACTGATAAAATATGAGAGATTTAAAAAAAACAAATCCGTCACTGTAACATTATACCTTTAGATTTTCCGAAATGGGTGTTTCTGAAACAAATGGAAATGGTTTTCGGTGAAATGAAAACTATTTCCCAATGGAAACGGCACTCCGAACACAATGGAATAGCTCCCACAGGCCAAAAATGCACAAAAAATCTAGAACTAGAAACCCTTTCAAAGTTTCAGCAACACCGGTTCCATATCTTGATCAAAACCAAAAGCGGCTCTTCATAAATGCTCTGATACCATATTTGGGTACACAGGGTACTCCCAAAAGAATGAAAACCTTGAGCAACTGCTTCACACAAATAGATCATAGATCAACACACCAATGTTTGTTACGTGGTTAAAACCCTCGAGAGGGAAACAGTCCACGGCCCCAGCCAAATAGCTACTTGGAGCAATTTATTATGCAAAAGAAAGAAAGTTACATGAGCTTCTCATAATCGATCAACTAGCCAAGGACCCTCTATGCTCTTTAAATAGAGATCATAGACCAATCGGTTGTTAAGCCACGAATCAATGGTAGGTATGATCTAAATGAAGTTGAACTGTCGGATCACTCTATGTCTAGAACATATCGTGATCGTTGGATTAGAATATTTACAAATGCATACTAAAGAAACACGCTTTTACCTAATGGATATATTACATAAGTTGATTTTAACTAACTCCTAAGTGTCTAAATATCCTAACATTTATTAACCCAAAAATCCAAGAAGGCCAATGGGGCCTTGGTTCCATGTTGTTGAGTAATAATTGCACAAGTTTCCAGATTCTGCAAATGGATACCACTGGAAAAGATATATGAATCAGACCAGGGGTTAAAATTGATGCTCGTATGGATGTTTTTGGATTTTTTCCACGTCAACTACACCTGGACATGGAACTGGCATGTCAACAAAGAAGTCCATTTTATTTTTACAAGTGTCAATTTGACGGGCAAAGACAAAACGTGCCCATATCTGGTTTTTTTGGTTTTTTTATATTATATATATATATATATATATATATATATATATATATA
>LPNX010287377.1:301067-330997 GCA_001517045.1 Pseudotsuga menziesii
GTCCATTATAATTTGTCCCGAGTCTTGACTCCTCACAGGCTCACGTGGTCATGCGGCTTCACGCTTTGTGGCAGCCTACAGGAATCCGAGGACCGGAAGGATGGGCTCACGTTGGCGCCATGGCAGCATGGTTGGACAGTGGATAGCCTGGACTCCATCCTTCCGCACATTTTACAATTTACTCCAGCCTCCAGCAGCTATGCCATTTGCATTTGACATCTCTTGCAGCTTGCCTCGACCCGTGGCTCGACCTCCATAAACCAATTCTCCAAGTTTCAGGGTCTAAATTTTGTTATGGATTTGGCAAATGGCAAGATAGTTTTACAGTTTAAGTAGGGTTCAAAACCTTGGAGCCTAGAGGGTGGTTTTTCAAGGCTGGGTTTTCTTTTTCTGAGGAGCCTGGAGGCCGCGGCGGGTGTTCCTGAGATTTTTCTTGGGTGCGTTGCCAGTTGGGTTGAAATTTGAAAGGGACACTGCCAATTTCTTGGAGGCTTGCAACAAAGAACAATGTTCATTGCCAGCTGGGTTGAAACTTGAAAGGGCCACTGCTAATTTCTTAGAGGCTTGCAGCAAAGAACAAGGTACATTCTGCACTGAGCACCATTCTGTCTAGATGAGGAGTATTTATTTTATTTTTTAATTAGGAAATCCCATAGCATTTTATTACCCAAAGGATAGTGCCAAAGGATACTGTTGTAGCTGGGCTTACTCTCTTTTCCCTGGTCTATTCTAAATTCCAATGACATTCATAGGTTTTAATAGGGGGCATCCTATTGATTGATAGCACAAGAGATGCTTCTGAATTCGACATTCGTTTATTAGGTTATGCTAAAGCCTAAAGGTGCTCCCTTTTTATTGTTGTCCTGTGTGCATTTTAGTTGTCCTGTTAACTGATTTTGATAATTTGTGTATATTAATGCAATTTCATTTTTTCAATATGATTTTTCAAATGAAAATATTGCAAATCCTGTAGATGCATCATTTCCGCCATCCGTAGAATTAGTGGATTGTTGAGTGTTGATTTCACTCCAATATGTTTGGCTATTAGATTGTAAGTGTTGGTTTTCCTCCAATGTATGGGTAAATTAATTGAGTTAACCAATAATAGAGACTATAAATAGTAATTTAATATATGATTTTTGTTAATGTATTTGTCAATTATTGAGTGAATATAATCACTACTCTCGTTTTCATCTATATCTGAATACAACTTATATATATTACATTTGCTAAGACATATATGTATGTGCATGGGCTAATCTCCCGAAAATGAAACTCTTCCACTATTGCCTCTAACATGATTTGAACAGTTCACGGACAACACACGGTATAGTGTCTAAATGAAATGGTTCTTACATTCTAGGTGATCTTATGCACATGTGTACATGAATGCAGTTCACAAATATATACATATTTTAATTCTTATGAAAACATTGGGTTTCACTAAAATGGTTATTACACTATTTATATTGCAATGACATTTCAGATATGTATATATATACTTACATAACTCATATGAATCTGATTATTTACAAATGAAATATGGAAGCCAATGAATGTCTTTGCATGTTAATTATGGGACACTTTCATTTATTAATTTATTAATGCAATTTTGTTTCTCGTTATTATAGTTTAAATTAGAAATTGTATTTTAATTAAGTCTGTTTTAATGAGAGTACAGCCATATCTCCATACGTTGTTACTTACTTATCTTATTTCTAAAAAACAAAAATTAATAATTTAGTCCCATCATTTTTTGATAAATTTTGTGAAATCCATTTCATTGAATTTAGGAATAATTAATAAATAAACATGATTAATAAATTTACCTACAAGTTATAGTACCAAAGGTATTCAGAATAATAGCATAATTCATATGTATTTGAGTTTTTCGATTTGCAAATGGACAATTTTGCTTCAACCTGGTCGTTGAATTCTAAGCAACATTCTTAACATTAAAAGTCGAATGCTTCTTTTCCATACCAATCTCTGTAGAATTTTCTAAAAACCTATGAAAAAATGCTTGAACGCTAAACGACACTGATATCAGGATTTAATATATGAGAAAAATATTTTAATTAGAAATTTAGGTTCACCTGTTTACATCTT
This sequence comes from Pseudotsuga menziesii, assembly GCA_001517045.1. Lineage (NCBI taxonomy): Eukaryota > Viridiplantae > Streptophyta > Pinopsida > Pinales > Pinaceae > Pseudotsuga > Pseudotsuga menziesii. The sequence continues at coordinate 303,177 of LPNX010287377.1, forward strand.
GCTCATTTGTTTCATCAAATTGAACAAGTAAACATATTTTGATAACAAATTTAACTTTGACATGTGAAGGATGTTTCCTCTTCGAACACTGTAGATCCTCACTGCATATCCTCAGGACTATCTCGAAAGTCTTCTTTATAAATATCAACATCCCATAACGAGAATAACTTCTTTTTCTTAGGAAGAGAGCTATGGACCAGGGATGAGACTGAGGTATCAATTTCTTTGTCATGGGTTTTGTCAGAGCTACTAGCTCTGAGATGAGAATCAACGTCATTCTCATTTGTTTTTCAAGAACTACAAGCACATAGAGCACCCAGATTAGAACGCTGTTCATTATGGATTTCTTGCAGCTTTAAGTTATATTTTTTTCCTTCTCTTCATACTTCCATAATCCGTTGCCTTTTTTTTAAGTCTATGCAGAAAGAATTAAACACACTTAACCCTAAATGCTTCTTTGTTCACACTTTGATTGATGATGTTAAAGATAATACAGAGGAATGTCTTAGGAGGATACTTTCAGAACCATCACCAAGGCCCAAGGGTGTATACATTTTACATGTTTCAGCAAGGGATCTGTAAGTTATTGATAAATGAGGTAAGGGTTATCTCCCATTGATAGTTATTGATAATTAGACATACTTAACCGTGGATGCTTCTTTGTCCATACTTTGATTGATGCTAATAAATATAATACAGAGGAATGTCAAAGGATACTTTCTGAATCATCACCAAGGCCCAAGGGTGTATTCTTATTTGTCCATTTTTGTATTCTTAGGTGGAAAATATTGAAAAGTTGGTTGATGCCACAAAGTTTAGAGTTGGTTGGAAAATATTGAAAATATAAAGTTTAAAGTTTAGAGTTGGTTGGGAAATATTGAAAATCTAAAGTTGATTGTTCTTGCTTGTTAAGAATAAATTTTAATAGAACGGTAAACAAATTTATTAAACGTTTTAATAAGGTTAGTCAAATTGATTAAACGTTATATGCAGGGAATTTTTTTTAACAAAACCGTAAAAAAAAATTACATTGATGGGCACCCTTGCCCGTCAAATTTAACCCCTGAATGAGACCACCGAATTCTGAGGATGAATAGAGAAACATGATTCTGCAAATTAAAATCAAATATTTTGGAGATGAAATATTTCTAAGAATGAACAGAGATAGGAATCGAACGCCGAATTGTGCACAGTTTTCTTTAGGGATGTGGATTAGGTTGACATGGTTTGGTTTACTTTTCTAGTTGTTTCCACAGCTTTTGTGAAGTATGTGTGGAATATCATATGCTACCAAACCAATTATCATATATTATCATATTGCGTTAGCGCTTACGTTAGCAGTTTATTTCATATCTCTAGCTTTAATAACAAGAAACTACTAATTTGACTTAGCCTTGTTGAAATTGTCATGATAATAAAACCCAAGGAGATTGTAATTTAACGTTGCAAAGTTGTATGCATCATTACAACTTCTCTTTCTATACTTTTAGTACTAAAAGCTCTTTGTCCTTGATTCTTCTCTTTTTTTCAAAATATTGTAGTGAATTTGCAATATACTCTTATATTTAATTGATTAGATACATTATGCCATTTTTATAGTTTTTTGTTTTATAAATTATTTTTATTTATTTTTAAATTTTAAAAATAAAAACCATTCCACTAACGAATTATGTCTCATCCAAACTTTGCTAAACCAATTAGAAAATTAAAATATTGTATTTTAAAATTTGTTAAAAATTATTTTAATTTTTAAAATATTATGATTAATATAAAAATTTACCAACCATTACAAAACATTGTAACAAGTTTTAATTAAAAAACAAACATTATAAAAGTTTTAATAAAAAAAACTAATACAATTTGACTCACCAACTATTAGTATATTCTTACCTTAGTAAGGAATAATTAGATGATACTTAAGGAATGCATTTCTTCAATCTTATAAAATCCCCAATGAATGATAAGTGTACTAAATGTTTGTATATGGGCTGCATGAAGAGAGTGATTAATTGCATGATATGGGTTGCATGAGGAGAGTGATCGATTCCTTGCATGAGCTATTAGGAATTGGATGGACTAGTTTATATGTAAATTAAAAAACAGAAATTCATTTTTATTGGGCATACTTACCAGCGTAGATCCAAATCCTAGGCTCTATCAAGCGCCAAGAGGGATCAAATCTCTTCGTAGGTATCCATTGATTTGATTCAAACCAAAAGACACATCTTTTTATTTAAGGTCCACATATAATATTTTTTATTATTTTTTATTTTGTTATGAAATAACATTACAACATTTCCCCATACATGGTTTTCAAACCATATGCAAGGCCCTCCTACAACCATGGGTTGTTTAGGAGGCCTTGCACATGGTCTTAAAACCATTTGCAAGGCCCTCCTAAACCATGTACAATAAAACTATGGGTTGTTTAGGAGGCCTTGCACATGGTTTTAAAACCATGTGCAAGGCCCTCCTAAACCATGTACAATAAAAACCATAAACCATGGGTTGTTTAGAAGGCCTTGCACATGGTTTTAAAACCATAAACCATGTGGATGGTTTTTAAACCATGTGCACATGGTTTTAAAACCATGCACATGGTTTATGGTTTTAAAACCATGTGCAAGGCCAACATTTTTTATTATTTTGTTAAGTAAAAACACTACAACATCTCCCCCATATTGTGTTTTTTTCCTCACCCATATTTTTTTACGGATAATTAATTTTTTACTTTTTTATTGTTTTGTTAGGTAGGAAGATTACAACATCTCCCCCACATTAGGTTTTCTTTCTGGCCGACATTTATTTTGGCATATAATTAAACAAATTATTTTTTATTAATAAAAATAACGTTACGTAACGTTACAAGATCTCCCCCATACTGGGCTGTAGAGCGCCTCTCAGCACAATCAACCTAGATCCAAATCCTAGGCTCTATCAAGCGTCGAGAGGGATCAAATCTCCCGAGGTGCAAACCTCCTTGAGTGCAATACCTGAGAAGAGGTTTGCACCTTGGGAGATTTGATCCCTCTCGGTGCTTGATAGAGCCTAGGATTTGGTTCTAGGCTGGTTTCAATCATGGGCGGTGACACAAAACTGGAGTTTGATCAACATTGTAAGGAACATGTTAAGTTGAAAACACAGATAGAATTGTGAGGATTATCTCAATGTAAGTAATAAGTAATAAGGATTGAATAAATTGTTAAATTGGAAAATAGAGAGAATAATTTTTTAAGGATTAAATAAATGAAAATAGGGTTCACATCGTGATCATTCTCAATCTATCTTCTTCATCTTTTCTTATCTTCACACCCGGCAATTTTGACATCTTCTCATATCGATCAAATGAGAAAGGAGGTTGAAATCGTAGACCTGCCAAATCTTTAACTTGAGATATTGCTGTGAATGTCATACCCTATCTCTCTTGCTTTCCAATATTAATAGTAGCTTTGTCCAATGTCAATCCTTGTGACTTATGGATTGTTAAACCCCAAGCGAGTTTCAATGGAAGTCGTTTTTTATTACCTCTTTCAATAGATGTAATAGGAACCACTTGAGGAAACGATTCATCCCATGGTACCTCCAAATAATTATCAAATTTTATTAAAACATACATGGGTGGTTCTGGAGGCGAACTTCCAGGGTTATTTACAATTTGTTGTATAACTCCAAGAGCACCATTGACGAGTCTTGCATCAGTCCATAGGTTTGATGTCAACAGTACCCTTGCTCCTATGGCTATCAGTAATTCAAGTTCCAACCCTTCTTCATCTCCTTCTGTAGAATAGTTGGTTCTTACAGGTGTAGCAATACTGGTCGCAATGGGACAATTTAGGCCTCTTATTAAACGCTTTTTATGACAATTTACATCATCATTTGTCGCAAACAAATGTATCGCCTTATCGAATGACTTTTTTATTGAAGCATCCAAGGAAGTATTTGTATGAGTCATCAACAATTTCCAATCCTCAATTGTTGGAACTGCATCTCAAATATTCATTAACAAATTACGAAAAGATATTTGTTCATTGCTTTGTCCATTCTGTCGAAACACAATATCGAGGATCACAACTGTTGTGAATGTGTTCCACAATTCTTTTGCAATACCTTCCGATGCATATACAGGCTTATCCATGACAGGTGGTAATTGTCCCAAATCACTGACTAATATAATTGATCTTCCACCAAAAGGTATAGTAGCATTTTCTGGGAAGGCTTGGCGAATTCTTGAATCTATTTTGATTAATAGATTTTTTCCAATAAAACTCATTTCATTGATCAAAATATATTTAACAGAACTCAACTCTTCTTGTAAGTTAATTAAACTTGGTCCTCGTAAAGGATTAATTTCCTTGATCGGTATATGAAGTGCAGAATGAACTGTTGTTGCAGATATGTTGAAAGATGCCACCCCTGTAGGAGCTAGAAGAAGTAATGGACTTTTCCCTAGATGCGAGAGATTTGCAAGTGTATTTTTAATGGCTCCAATCAAATACGACTTTCCTGTACCCTCAGTTCCTTGGATTATCATGCATAGTGGATCAACACCTGTTCTATAATGCTCAAGGATAACATTGTATGTGATTCTTTGCTTATCCCCCAAACTATCAATTGAGTAAGACTTTGGATGTTGATTAGTAGAAATATTTTTCAGTTTTCGCATTTCAGAGATGAAATGAATTGCACGATTAGAGGTATCCTCATCTACAAAAGCAGTGTTCCAATCATTCATACGATCAAGATCCCTATGTCCAAGCATATCAAACTCATTATAATTTATAAATTGATTTTTATATAATCCACATATGATTTCCCATTCATGTTGCCTAGAATCTCTTTGTAGATTTGAATGTTCATCTTCTATGTTGGATTCAACTTGAGCATCTATAGGCACAGGTTTACGATCAACATGCCAAGGTATATACTGCAAATTTTGCCAATTCTGTACTATTTCATCATATGTGTGGCCTCTATCATTTCGAAAGTCACGAAATTTCTTGTACAAAACCAACTCAAACCAACAAAATTCAACAAACTTCTCATCATTTTTATCAGGAATGGAGTTAAATTTAGGAAATACATGTACAATAGATGCATTCCTTTGTTGTAACCATTTTCCCCCCCATTGACGTTTGTCATATGACCAGTATTTTGCAACATCTATCAATGTAAGTTCTTCCATATTCTTAGGTCGGTTAGTATATGCATCAATCAAAGAATTATCGTTGTCGGCATTATATGTATCAACTTGTACTTGTTTGAAAACCTTCATACCAACATTTAGAACCACAAAACAACGGCTACATTCTAAAAGAGGAAGCTCTAGAAGCAAATGACATGTCTCCTATGCACCAATGTCCCTATCAATAATGGATTCACACAACAAACTTTTATATGCACATGCTGCGCGTTCATTTGGATTCTGGATAGAAGAGACCCGCATTAACATATTGTGGAAAGTTTCAGATCCTTTTTCAGATTTAGCAGTGTATTTCGCTATGTAATTAATAACCACGTGCTTGGAAAGTACATGCTGCCAATCTTTAGCCCTCCACATCATCAATGTTTCACGATTGTGTGTATTCACTTTGTCATCATTTCTTCTAGGTTCATACTTTTTTTCTCCTTGTTCATCAATGTAAAGTTTTGAATGGTCACATAGATCTCATGGTGTGTGGTACCGACAAACCATTTTTCCTCCCTTCTTTCGAAGACAACTTTTCTCATTGCAAGTAATATGACGCTCGACATAGTTAAGAAGTTCTTCATAATCAATCATTGGATCTAATTGAAATATTTGTTTTGTGTCTTTTACAGAAGGATGATCATCTACATTAACTCCAATTTAAATCTTATGTTGATGTCCCTCACGTGGATTTATTGCATGCACACATTTGTTGAAATACTTGTTTGTAGATATAACTTCTATAGGATCATCCCAATTCAAAGTGTCCATGTTGGGAGCATTTTTTAACCAAAGAAACCCATGGACATGAGGAGATCCACGATGTTTCCATTCATAACGACCCCAATAATCTATAGCTTGATGAAAATATTCGAAAACCTCTTCTCAAAACATTGAATGTCTCAAGTGCATATAATGTGCTACGATGTGTGGATTATCAATTACATTTTGACATCGCCATTTTCTCGCTTCACGTGGATCTGTAGGACTTGTGCCTGGCATTAATTTATGCAAATCAGGCCACTGCATATCTGCTGCACTTAGTGTGAAGAATATTGTCGGACAACCTATCTGTTGAATCAAGTCGGATAACTCTTGACGACACTTGCTCCAATATGCATGTGTACCTCTTAATACCGTTCCAAATCTCATTAATCTTTCTCCCAGTCTTGAATCTGGAAGATTTTGTAAATTTTGTCATAACTCTTCCATTGTTGTGGGTAGTTCACTAATATTTTTCTTGACAAAAACAGTTGAGGAAGCTTGAGCACGATGTCTCATTATGATATTTAGTAAAAAATATCTGAAGCGAGGGTGGCTTCCAAATCTGTTATCATGATATTTGAGAAGATGTTTTGCGTACTCATGTAGATGGACATTTCTCCTTCGCGGTTGTAACCAATATGCCTCTCCTTTAGGGAACGATGATGGAAATGCCATATCAAATAATCCAATAGTGTTATACTCGTTAATCGGAGATGAGCCAATGCCTGGCCAGTTAAGCACATTAGTAAATTCTTCATTTGTGTTACTTTCATCCGGATTTGGATTATTTGCTCATGCTCTAATAATTTGTTTCTCTCGTGGTGCACTTGGAAGCCTTGATGCAAAAGAAGTTGTTTGCAAACCATCTAATATATCATCAACTCCTGGTATCCCTTCCAACATTGCAAATTATGTGTCCTCGTCAATATTGAGAAGAGTAACAGAATTAAGCATATGTGAGATATCTGTTGCATTTTCAGGTAACTCTGCTACTGCGTTAGAATCCGCTCGAACATCTCAATAATATAGATCATTATGAATTTTATATAATAATGCATCCATAACTTTTTTTTTCTAACAGTGAAATCATAATTGGATCCTTGGCATCCTTTTTTTCGCACAACGACCATTAATTCCAAGTTGTTAATATGTCATGGAAATGTCTTAACGACATCTTTAATATCCTGCAGAAAACTAATGGTGTGTCCTCGATATTTGTATTGTCCACCTATTGCATGCATCACCTGCAATATTGGACTTGCACGTGCTATCAACATCTCTTCAACTTGTGTGAGATATTCAAGGACGTGAGGTTGAGTTCCTGGATCCATGTGGTTCGTAGCTAAGAATCTGTGATTAGATCCCTCTCGTAGACATCGCATGCAGATTGAACCTGTACTTGTATTACGTACTTGTATTCCAGCATATGACTCAAGGCAGACATGACACATTTGAACTTCTGCTAATCGATCAATTCGTTCATGAAATTTGCGATGTGTAGTATACATTTCTTTAGATGGTACCGATATATTATCGTCCATTTCAACACCTAGCTCTCTGATTGTTCCACGTTGAGCATCCCCATTTAGATTTCTGCGTTCTTCCAATTGCTTCAACTTTCTCTCTCGAAATGTTTTTTGACGATCAGCGTTTCGTTTTCTTTGTTCTTCTTGTTCAGGTGCTATCAATTCATCCAACTTTCTTTTTTGATATTGTTTTTGTCGATCTGCATTTGGGATCATATTAGTTATTGGAAATGCTTGAAATTGGACCATGTCATCAACACATTGCTCGTTGACCATTACACATTGAGCATTTTCCGGAGTTGGTTCCATTGGTATATTGGTTGAAATTTGTCTTTGTCGTTCGACATTTTCTTTTTGTTGTTGTTCTGCAAATTGATTTCTTTCTTCTTCCAATTGCTTCGACTTTCTCTCTCGATACACTCTTTGACGATCAGCGTTTTGTTTTCTTTGTTCTTCTCGTTCTTGTCCCGTCAATTCATGCAACTTTTTTTTTCAATGTTCTTTTTGTCGATCTGAATTTGGGATCATATTAGTAATTGGACCTGCTTGAAATTGGACCATGTCATCAACGTGTTGCTTGCTGACCATTAGACGTTGAGCATCTTCCACAGTAGGTTCCACACGTATGTTGGTTGAATTTTGTATTTCCCGTTCAACATCCTGATTTTTTTGTTGTTCTATAAATTGTTTTCTTGCTTCTTCCAATTTCTTCGACCTTCTCTCTCGATATTCTCTTTGTCGATCAACGTTTCAATTTCTTTTTTCTTCTCGTTCTTGTGCTGTCAATTCGGTCAACTTTCTTTTTCGATATTCTTTTTGTCGATTTGCATTTGGGATCATATTAGTAATTGGAACAGCTTGAAATTGGACCATGCCATCAACACTTTGCTCTCTGATCACTACACGTTGAGCATCTTCCACAGTTGCTTCCACTGGTATATTGGTTGAATTTTGTCTTTGTCGTTCGACATTCTGATTTTTTTGTTGTTCTGCAAATTGATTTCTTGCTTCTTCCAATTGCTTCGACTTTCTCTCTCGATATGCTCTTTGTCGATCACCGTTTCTTTTTCCTTTTTCTTTTCGTTCTTGTGCTGTCAATCCGTTCGTAATAATTTCTGGGATCATATTAGTAATTGGACCTGCCTGAAATTGGACCATGTCATCAACGTGTTGCTCACTGACCATTAGATGTTGAGCATCTTCCATAGTAGGTTCCACTGGTATGTTGGTTGAATTTTGTATTTCCCGTTCAACATCCTGATTTTTTTGTTGTTCTATAAATTGTTTTCTTGCTTCTTCCAATTGCTTCGACCTTCTCTCTCAATATTCTCTTTGTCGATCAGCGTTTCATTTTCTTTGTTCTTCTCGTTCTTGTGCTGTCAATTCGGTCAACTTTCTTTTTCGATATTCTTTTTGTTGATTTGCATTTGGGATCATATTAGTAATTGGAACAGCTTGAAATTGGACCATGCCATCAACACTTTGCTCTCTGATCGTTACACGTTGAGCATCTTCCACAGTTGCTTCCACTGGTATATTGGTTGAATTTTGTCTTTGTCGTTCGACATTCTGATTTTTTTGTTGTTCTACAAATTGATTTCTTGCTTCTTCCAATTGCTTCGACTTTCTCTCTCGATATGCTCTTTGTCGATCAACGTTTCGTTTTCTTTGTTCTTCTCGTTCTTGTGCTGTCAATCTGTCCAATTTTCTTGTTCGATATTCTGTTTGTTGGGATGTATGTTCTTTATTTCGTTCTTTTCCTTCTTCTAATGTCATTTCGTTAGATTTTCTTCCTTGATATGCTTCTTGATGTTCAGTGTTTTGTATTTTTTGTCCCTCTCTTGTTTGTCTCATAGCATCTTCCATTTTTAGGTCAGACTTTGTATAGAAAAAAATATTTTGTAAGTGCTTAGTGACAAGAAAACTTAGGTATTTTGAATTGAGCAATACCATTAACTTACAAAAGGATAGGAAGACAAGTACAATACAATAGAGTTTGAATTTAATAAGATAGTCTAGTTATGGATGGTATCTTCAACCTCATGTGCATTATATATACACTATTTTTTTAAAGCAATGAAATCTACACTGAAATTCATGTGCTAAAGTAATAATAGCTACACAAAAACACAATACAGTGAAAACTATGAAATTAAAAAAAAAAACATACACTTAATTCTATGCAAATTTAAAACTCAATACATTTTTTTAAAATTAAGTAATTTGAGAGGATTAAACCTTCAACATCATGCCCATTATCCTAACAACCTTACCACTATACCACAAGTACTTCTTATGATTAATAGTAAGGAAAATATTTATAAACTTAAATAATATTGTATTTGGTGAAAATGGAGGAAATGTTGATCAAGAGGATTTGATCCCATGACCTACCTCTAACCACATCAATGTGTTACCAATGGAATACACCCTAAATTAGTTTTTAGTTACTTATAATAATTTACATTTATATCTTCAAATTTAATTAAAATTTATATTTCAATATATATATATATATATATATATATATATTTTAATTCTAATATATATTAATACTAATATATATCGAAAAAGGCAAAATTCGTATGGACCTAATATATATATCCAAAAAGGCGAAATTCATATGGACCTAATATACTAATATATATTGAAAAAGGTGAAATTGGTATGAACCTAATATATATTTTAATTTTAATATTCTTTTAATACTAACTGATTATCACATGTAATTAAAACGGACCTGGTATAACCTAATTTACAGAATATTTATATCGACAATCAATATAATAATCTGGCTCATTTATTTATTTCTACAATACCATGCCTTTAGCCCAGCATTAGTGGCGATCGAGTCATTAGGTTATATAAAAACCGGGCTGTGTTCTTCTGATTATGTTCAAATTTATGCTGTGACTGTCGGATCAATGGCTCTGGGAGATTGCTTGGCAGTGCCTTTGAAGTTCGACATTTGTTCCTCAAAGTTCAGAATGCCTTTCCGTTATACCCATGCAGTCTCATGTCCCTGAGACAATGATCCATGGCCATCGTTGGGAATGAATTAAAGAATTTGAATAAAGTTGCAGGAGACCACATGTTTATGGATGTCGTCCTCCTGCAGGGAGATAAGATATCTGTGGAGGAAGGAAAGAGGCTGTTGAGGTTCGTTGAGATTGATGACCTCAGAAAAACATTGCGTTAGATACCCAATGCCTGTATTTCCGGCAAAGCATTATTGCAGATTTGTATGGACTTCGCTGGTGAGGAGGATGCCAAGAAAGTTGTGAAATCGCTTGATAAATCCGGACAATTCAATCCTGCCATCCCTTAGATATATCACGTGGAAGCTGTAAGGGATCTTATAATAAATAATTCAGATCCCTCTATTGGAGGTTTGAAATTGTTTCTTTTGGATCTATGTGCTGATGGCTAAACATCTCATTTGAATAACGTATGACTGGGTTAACAGCTTTATTTTAAGAATGCATGCCATTTTTTTAAGCTATAGAGAGCGTCGAGCCTTGTTATTCAAATTGGAATCTAAGGGATGGCAGGATTGAAATTATGGTGAGCAGCAAAAGTAACAAAAAGAGTTCCCTAATCATGTCGATATTCTGTGTGGTTTGAACATGTATATCAGCCATAGAATATCTAAAAACTAAGCACCCGTGAGGTTGAAACTTTTAAAAAAAGAAAATTGTTTATTTAATAGTTTATGTGCTACTAAAATTAAAATAATATGAATATAAGAGGCTTGACTATGCTATACTTGACTGCAAACTCTGAATTTATTACAGTATACCTTTCCTTGGTGGCTCGTTTGCTTTCGGTAATAACTTATTCACACTTCTTTCACCTGCACACTCTATAGACACTGCAAAACTACTATTTTTCCCTTTTTTCTCAAATTTGTTGCTTTCTCCATTGGTGCGTGCATATTGTATATTGTATATTCACAAAATCAAATAGAAACAATGGAAGAAGAAACACAGAGTGCATAATAACATTACTTGTGACAACTTTGCTTTTTTGGGTTCCCTGTTGTTGGTTTATCCAAATCCTGCCTGTGAAAAATGTTTTTGATGGGATCGTTTTATATACCGTGCTAGCCTGCAGAAGTTATTGAGGTATCATTTTATCTAAAGAATATCTAAATATTACCTGCAAAAAGAATATCTAAAGAATATCTAAATTGATTGTCGATCTGAATTGATTGTTTCTTTCGGATCATTTGAATAACGTATGACTGGGTTAACAACTTTATTTTAAGTATGCATGCCATTTAAGGATTGAAATTATGGTGAGCCGCAAAAGTAACAAAAAGAGTTCCCTAATCGTGTCGATCTTCTGTGTGGTTTGAACCTAGATATCAGCCACAGAATATCTAAAGAATATCTAAAGAAATTTTAATGGCTCTAAATAATACAAATATTACCTGCAAAAAGAATATCTAAAGAATATCTGAATTGATTGTTGATTAGCAAATTTAAAATTCTTACCTGGGTTTATTGTTGCCCTCGCAGTGGTTGTTGCTGTTGTTGGATCAAGGTAGGTAGCTATGATGTAGTTTGTGATACTTCTTGCTATTTATATAGTTGTTGTTTTTTTTTCTTCTAATTTTCTATTTTTTTTTATAGCCGACATAACATTATGTAACGTTACAAGATCTACCCCATACTGGGTTGTAGAGCGCCTCTCGGCACAATAAAGGGTTTTTAATCTTAATATATATGTTATTAAAAGTTTAATTTTTTTGTTTTAATTAATAAAAGTCTTCGATGTTATAAAGGGTTTTTAATTTTAATCTATATGTTATTAAAAGTTTAATTTTTTTGTTTTAATTAATACAAGTCTTCGATGTTGGCTATCTTGTGAATGGAAAATCCATATTTAACTTAGTAATATGTATTATGATTTAATAATAAAATAAATGAGAAAAAAATTAATAATACTTTGATATTATTTGATGAGAAATTCAATTAATATTATATGAGTATTTATAACACAAGATTGCTCTTACATATATTAGTGATGAGCTATTTTAGTTACATTAGGTAGCACATTCTAGATGATGGTTTACACTCACAAGTCAAATCTCACCTCTAACTTAATGGTTGATTCGTTATATTAATTACACTAATTTAGATCAGGAAAAAAAAATGTCATTTTCAACACTTACGGTTTTTTTTTTTTTTTTTCAGTCGAAAAAAGCAGTTCCTAGATATTCTATTGAATCAAAGGTAACCTTGTACATCTTTAGTCAGCTATTCAAACCCCAATGGGTCAAAACAGATTAGAAATAATACAATACATAATAGTACAAACAAGAATGAACAATACCCAAGCTGTGTAAACAGATATACACCAAGCACCTGGGTATCAATACATGAGAGTCCTCTCATAAGTGAGCAATAAATAACATCAGTCAGATATGTCCGTAGAGAATATAACAAGAGCCCATATATCTTATCCAAGCAGGTGTGTGACTCTCAAATATCCTGTATCAACTGCTCAACAAAACCAGATATAGCTCAAAGAATCCATGAGATAAATAACTGAAATAGAATGAGCATATTCTAAAATAGCTGAAATGCGTCTTCCCCAATAATCTCATCATCATAAGATTCTGTAAATAAGAGATGACCGGGAGCCAAATACAACCCCTCCTTGGATAAGATGTCTGCCTTCTTGTTATTTTCAACACTTAAGTTATTCCATAAATTTTATATCAATGTAAAGTCTAAATTTGCATTGTATCCAAATGAAGAAATCTACACATGGTATATTACCTATAATTTTTAAATCAAACGCAATATTCTTTAAGTTCTGGTAGGTTGAACTACAACCACCATGTCCCCCATATCCACAAATTATTTGGCCATATCATATTATTAGAATAATAATATTTAGGAAAGAGAATGTAAACCCCCATGAAAATTCAAAGTGTTTCAGTGTTTCGCAAGGGCTATTTTTATCCACATCCCTTCCTATTTCTTCCCCATAAGCTCTTCGATATGTACCAGTTTATTCTTCATTAAAGTGATATGCATCATAGTGGAATCTAAACTTATGGTTAGATATTCAAAATTTAAATATAAGTTACTTAAGTTGTAAAGCTTATCTATTGCTTCTAATTTGAAAAATAACCTACATCCTCAACGAGTCCATGATAGATATTCTACAATCATAATTAACTATTCAAAATAAAATAAAATAAATAATTTAAAAATATATATAATATCAAATTTGGTATATGTGAGAACCCTAAAATTAAAAATTCTAATAACAATGAAATCTTCAATAAAAACAAGTTTAAATATTTCAAAGACTTAATAAACCTTAATTTAGTATATGAAAACTAAAATTTTCAATAAAAACAAGTTTGACTTCATAAATCTTAATTTAGTAGATAAAAACTACTTTTGCAAGATTATGATTTTTTTCATTTATTAAAAATTGTCAAGATTAAGACTATTGTGCATGGCTTACATAACGAAAATAAATTAAAACAAAATTTGTACAATTTATGGTAAAAATAAGTTGAGGATAACACCCACTTCCTTTTAAAATATCATAGTTTTACCATTTCTTAACATAAAAAAACCATAATAAATTTGGTAATTTTATTTTTTATATTTTTTATATGATTAATTATAAAAATAAAACTATTACAAATTTAAATAAAATATAATTTAATAATTTTTATTATACTTTTTAACCTTATACCCAACTATCCCATTTGGCATACCCAACTATTAAATGTCTCTTACATCCTATAATATATAATTAACTTTAATCTTTATATTTCTATTTATATTTGTGTTTTTAATCAAGTAACTCTCCCCACATAATCAAACATAAAATGAAAATCTACATAGCATCATCAATCATATACTTTATATTCACTTCTTTGTTTCATATTTATTTATTTATATATGTAGAACATAAAATCCCGATATAATATATTACATGTACACCTAACCATTACAAATATCTTTTTACCATACTGCATAAAAATATTATAATTAACTTTAATAAATATTTATTATTTTTAATAAAATCTATATTACTTGTTAGAGAGTCTAAAACCTCAAATTAAACTTGAAATTAAATATTTCTAAAATAAAATTCAATTTTAGAAATCATTTTTTTCCAATGAAATCATTTTCAACCAAGTTCACTTATTGATAAGAATGACGTCTTATATCTAAATTAATTTTCAACCAAGTTCACTTATTGATAAGAATGACGTCTTTATTTTAAGCTTAGCCATATAAAATGAAAACTTAGAAATTCACTATATAATATTACTACTTAGTTTTGAATACATTACCTTTCAATAAATTTATTTATTAATAAAATTTAAATCTTTTTATTTTATTTAAAATTCATAATAATTAATTTTAATAATATTTATACATACAAATTAATTTTCTATCACATAATCCAAAATTAATTTTCAACCAAGTTCACTTATTGATAAGAACGAAATCTTTATTTTAAGCTTAGCCATATAAAATGAAAACTTAAAAATTCACTAAATAATATTACTACTTAGTTTTGAATTCATTATCTTTCAATAAATTTATTTATTAATAAAATTTAAATCTTTTTATTTTATTTAAAATTCATAATAATTAATTTTAATAATATTTATACATACAAATTAATTTTCTATCACATAATCCAACATACAAATTGGAAATTACTAAGTATACATATTTATAAAATTATATCATGTAGTTTTTGCTTTATTTTTCTTCGCCTCAGAATACATAGTCATAAAATTATGTGAGTGACTTTCATTAAAGAACCAGAAATATATATTATGTTAAGAAGAAATTATATATTACTTTTAAAAAATACTTTATAAGGTTACAAATTTTCAAAAAATCGTATTCACTAAATATGCTATTAAATTTTCAATTAAGAAACACATATTTATAAAATTGTCATTGACTTTCACTCAATACCATCAAATGTATATTACTTTTAAAATCATAATTTATATATAGTGATTTAAAAGAATAATAAATTTGGATAATGAAGTCGGAACGATGAGTGTTGGAAGACGATTAGGGTTTCTAGTTTTCGTCAGGGTTTCTTGGTTTGGTAGCCTTGGCGACTATCCGTGGAGGACGAAGGAATCTGTCCTTTAGCAACGTTCTGGCCCACAGGGCTCCCACAACAATGCCCCTTCTGCTGGTTGGGTTGGTGACTTAGGAAACATCCTCTAAAGCCGCAAAAGGAAAGAGAGGAGTAGGTTCAATGGAAGCTCCTTTGTATAAAACAAGGTACTTCGGAAGCAATCAATCCAGACGCGGTAGGGCATGAGGAGGCTGCCAAAGACAGCTCGAAATGTAATCCTAAATCCCTTCAAATCCTGTGGTATGAGGTAACTTCAACCTTGGTAAGTCAGCAAATTCAGTTTATGCACTACCATGCTATCATTTGCAAATTCATTGGTTTGTGGCCTTCAGAAAAAACCTTGGTTTGTGGGTTGGCTCACCAATACCTAGAAACAAAAATGGAAGTGTGAATTAAAACTTGGTTCAAAAGGATTCTTTACAGTCATATTCCACAACCTAGAAGACAAGCACAAAATCTTTCAAGGAGGACTTTATTTTTTCCATTCAGCAGGGTTATGCATGTGCAACTAGAAGGACCAGTTCTCCCCTGAAAATGAAGACTTCAAAGTTGTGGCAGTCTGGGTCCGAATTTATTCGTTGCCTCAGGCATTCTAGAATATTTTAATGCTTACATGCATTGGTAACACCCTTGGCACCTTCATACAAATGTCAGATGCAACCCTAGTCAAGCGTTATATTTCTTATGCACATTTCTGCCTCTAAGTCGACATATCAGTTTCCCTTCGTAAGGATATTTTCCTGAGCCACACAGACTCGGAATGGATTCAAACCATTGATTATGAACATATTTCATTTCGTTTTCGCAAGTTCTATGAACATGGTCATATTTTTCAGGACTCCCCTATGAATGCCAAACCTAATCCTTCAAGCTCGTCATCCAAAGCGAATGAAGAAGGGTTCACCAAAGTCCCAAGTCGGCGTAGTAAAAATAATAAATATGCCACCTCTAACCATCTCCATGACTCAACCATTCAAAACTGCTTCCCCATTTTATCTCACCAAGACCTGCCAGATAATTTGGACACAACTATCCCAGAAGCATAGCTAGCAAAAATCTCTCCTCCAAGCCTACCTCCCAGAAAACCTCCTTGTAGTACCTCTTGCCTCCTTTCCCTCACTCTCCTCCCTCTTCGTAGGAGTTTCATTTTCCCTCATTAGAAAACCAGTTAATGAACGATGAAGGGCACTTGCAAGAAGCAGATGACATGGAGCTAGGAGACTTGGATGTTTCAGCCCTTTCGAAGGCTATTCACAGTGGAGACACCAACAAGATCCCAACTCATCAACTGGATTTCTTGGCAAATTTGTATCGCTCTATAAGTAAGGATAAACATCTCCCCAAGCAGACTGAAGCATTTGTGAAAAAACTTAGGGCCGAATCAGCAGGGCTTAAAATCTCAAAAGAGCAGAGACATGGCAAAGATCCAAGGCGACACTCCTAAGAAAGGAAGAAAATCAGACAAACAATTAATCACAGAATTGGGAGCCTATTTAATAGACTTAAGGAAGATTGCTTGATTAGACACTCACTTTTATCCCACTATCTAAATGGAATTAAAATTCATTTCATGGAACATTCAAGGAATCAATGGTGATTCCAAAAGAAGAATGCTCAAAAATAGGATTCTCGCTGAGAATCCCGTAGTTATCATGCTACAAGAAACCAAAATTTCAGAGAAAAAACTCCATATTTTCATAAATCAATCTTGGAAGAATGCTCAATTCATAGCTCTGGATGCCAGAGGCAGCACAAGGGGATTAGAAATTATATGGGTCCCCAACCTTCTGCACATGGAAGGATTCTTCTCTTCTCAAAACACCTTATCTGCATGGTTTAAGATCAATGGAACCACCCAAGCAGGGGTTGTCACCAATGTTTACGAACCCCAACAAATAGAGAAAAATCTCTCTTTTCTCGATCACATATCCTGGCTGCAGGCCCGAAACCCCTCCCAAAATTGGATTATTTGAGTGGATTTCAACATTATCACCACTCTGATGGAGAAAAAATAAGGAATTCGAAAGCTAGACAGAGATAGTGTTTCTCTGCAAGATCTCGTCAGAGATCTTAAACTAGCATATATTCAAACCACTAGCGGCATCTATACTTGGAATAACCGTAGTGGGGGGAGACATACATGTGGCTTGTCAAGTGGATAGATTTCTCATTTTCAATATGCTTCTTCAAAACCAAATCAACCTTTTTGCTACCATTCTCCCCATGGCAAGGCCAGACCATTGGCCAGTATTCCTTCTGGTGGAACTGGAAGGCTCCCACAACAAAAGGCCTTTTTTGGTTCAAAAAAATATAGCTCTCTCACCCATACTTCATGTCAAATATTTAAGAATGGTTGCATTCCTCAGCCCACATTAATGAAGGCTCTGTCATGTACAGCTTTCAACAAAGACTGAAGCAACTAAAAATTAACCTCAAACACTGGAATAGAATGGAGTTTGGAAACATATTTGAGGAGAAACACAAGTTAGAAAATCAACTAAATGCATGATCCAACCAGCAGCTAGTAGGTTTGCCTTCGAAAGGTCCGCCTCTAGCTAAGAGGTCCACCTTCTATAGGTTCTTCGTAGCTGATAGTTTCTCCTTCGACAGATTCGCCTTGACATGTTCAGCCAACAGGTCTGCCTCGACATACATCATATCAACATGCTCTGCGACGGTTGAAATTTTGAACCGTTATGACTTCTTGTAATTGAACGTAACGGGTATTCACCCAAGTGTCTTAGCATCCTATATATGCATGTACATTAATGTAATATAGCAATATTTCTGATCATAATCTGATTCCTCCATCTTTAATGGAGTAGAAGTAATAAATTGGTTCAAATTATTGCATATTGTTTATGTGTATATTTCTTGTTGACCTAGTGTGTTTTCCTTCTTTGTTGTATCTCTTTATATGCTTTCGCCACAATGGAGCTCGACTCATTTAGTCTCCTTTTTTCCCCACCGTGCACCTAGGTGCGACCTGGATCATTGGTATCTGAACAAGATCTTGTCCAGAGCTCAAGTTGCATAAGCACTTCCATCGAATTTATTTAACTTATGCATGTTCAAACACGCTCACAAGCCTAGCAACACAAGCATACACTTTCTTTGACTTCAGAAAAGATGAGTGAAGAAACAGAAAATAGAACATGCAACTAATGAGACAGAGCAACTCATAGAAAAAGCACTGGATCACTAGCTAACCAAAGTGTTTGCCCAGTTCCGCAAGATTCTCTTGAGAGTCACTATGAAATCCAGGGAATCCTCGATGTGATCTCACTCCGATAAAATCAGCCCCTTCAAAGTGCAAATGAATATGGACATACCAAACCTTGAAGGCAAGATTGACGTGGAATCCATCAACAATTGGGTACAACAATTGGAATCTTACTTTATGGTAAATCAACTCTTCAAATTAGAAAATATCACCATTGCATCCTTGAAGATATTGACCTCCATACACTGCTGGTTGGAGAACCTATTGACAAAAATGGAAAAAGAAGACCCCATCGACACATGGGTAAAATTTGTCGAATATGTCTGAAAATATTTCTATCCACCCAAGTACATTGAATAATAGTACAAGAAGTGGTAGTAGCGAAGGAAGTGGAAAGACCGGGCCATACAGAGTTACACCGATGAGTTTTCTCAACTCATGGAGACTTGGAATCCAAGAAGAAGAGAAATTGCTTGTCCTGAAGTATGTCAGTGGTTTATCCCTGTACATTCAGCAAGAGATGGAGTTTCTGACTATCAGCACACTTGTAGATGCATTTCATTACGCCAGCAAGCTTGAAGCTAAACAAAAAAGAAAGATACGTTTCACAAACAAGTCAACTGGTCGAACATCCGACAAGAAGTCGCCATCTTTCTCCGACAAGTTCAAGAATCCTTCTCAATAGAATCTACCAAATCTTGATCATTAAAAGAAGAAATTTTAGAAAGACAAGAGGGATTGCAACAAACAGAACCCTATCGGGAAATGATGTGATTATCACAGTTCATCATGGCATCATACATCAGAATGCAAATCTCGGAAGACAATTTTGGAAAAATTGTCGACATCTGACTTGTCTGACAGTACCCTGGTAGAATCTGATCCAGATGCATCATCCCTCCTGGCTTCAACCTCGACCACTTCGAAATCCTCGACCATCATTGATGAGGAGGAACGAGAGTGCCTATTCCATACACAGATATGGGTTCAAAACAATCCATTACATCTGATTGTGGATAACGATATCCAGAAGAACTTCATTTATGAAGATCTTGTGAAGAAATTAGGTCTTGTCACCACTCCACATCCTCAGCCTTACGATATCGATTGGATGAAGGATGGGCATGAACTAAGAATCACACGACAATGCCGACTCGCCTACTTCATTAATACTTTTGAAGATGAAGTACGCTGTGACGTGGCACCGCTTTCCATAGTCGATGCCCTATTTGGTAAACCCTACATATGGGATCAACACGATACATATTAGTCACGTACTCAGAAGGTGATTGTCAAAATCTCAAACCAATGGTATGGCATACTAGAGAGACAACCCACATCAACAGTCGCTATGATATCTTCCAATCAAACAAAGAATCTTATCAATCATGCTCAAAAGTTTGCATTAATCATGATAAATACTCAACATTCCAGGAAGACTGCAGCAATGAGTCGACTCACTGACCAACGTAGCTCTTGACAACAACAACAGATCGACAGCATTCTTGAAGAATACCAGAACATATTTCAAGCACCAAACGGAGTACCTGTGTACTGTCAAGTAAAACACTCCATTGAACTTTTTCATGTTTCTTCATTTCCTAATGCATCTGTTTTCAGAAGATCCATTCTCAAAAATGAAGAGATTCGTAAACAAATCCAGTATTTTATTGACAAAGGTCATATCCGCCCTAGCTCCTCTCCTTGTGGAAGTCCAGTCATCTTAGTTCCAAAGAAAGACAGGACTTGGTGCATGTGCATCGACTACCAGGATCTCAACAAAATTTCAGTGAAGAACAAATACTCTCTTCCATGAATTGATGAATTCATCGACAATCTGAAAGGTGCTAAGTTCTTTATGAAACTTGACCTCAAGTCTAGATATAACCAGATTCCAATCGAGTCCACTGATGTATGGAAAATAGATTTCAAAACCAAGGAAGGATTGTTTGAATGGTTAGTCATGCCTTTCGGCTTAACCAGTGCACCTACAACCTTCATGAGATATATGGATGACCTTCTACTACCTTTAATTGATGAATGTTTCATTATCTATCTTGACGATATCTTGATTTTTAGTTGATCATGGGAAGAACATGTCAAGCAACTTCGACAAGTTTTAGACACTCTCCAGCAACATCGACTATATCTGAGCATGGAAAATGCTCATTTTTTATGACCAACATCAAGTATTTGGGGTGTGTAATTGACTCTACAGGCATTCATGTCGACCCATAAAAAGTACAGATCCTCAAATGTTGGCCCATTCCTCAAAAAAATCATGAACTAAGAAGTTTTCTTGGTTTGGTGAATTTCTTTCGACGATTCATACTTGGATTCAGTCATATCGGATGGCCTTTGAATCAGTTGATGAAATAAAATGGTAAAACTATCTTCAAATGGACACTGACACAACAACAAGCTTTTGAACAAGTCAAAAACAAGATTTTTACTACACCAGAACTTGTGTTACCTAATTTTCATCAGCCGCTTGAGATTGAGACAAATGCATCGGACTATGCCCTCAGCACAGTGATCACTCAGTCAGGCCACCTAGTCGTGTTTCAGTCCGAGAATTTCAGTGACACAGTCATAAGGCACTTGACATATGAAAAATAACTGTATTCCATTGTGCAAGCTCTTAAGCATTGGAGACACTACATTCTTGGTAGGGAAACGGTCATCCTCACTAACCATAAGCCTTTGCAATTCACTCTGACTCAGTCAAAACTACAGACAACTCGACAACTCAATTGAATTAATTACCTACAAAAATTTCAGTTGGTAATTAAGTATTAGAAAGGAAAATCCAATGTTGCAACCGATTGTCTCAGCATACCACCCATTACTCTACTGTTTATAGTGACGAGTATGCAGGCTTATGACACCACTACTTGGCCGCAATTGTATTCTATAGACTGCTATTTTTCTACAATCTATCGATAGCTTTAGACCGACATGTTGTCGATTGATGATTACTTCCTGAAAGACACCTTGATATACAAGCTTGGACAACTTTGTGTACCGACCAATGAGCACCGATAGAAACTCATCTGGGACGTGCACTACAGCAAGGCTGCAAGACAGTTTGGAGTCGCAAAAACACTTGTTATCCTCCAAAAGTATTTCTACTTGTCTTCACTTAAATATGACGTCAACAAGTACATCCGATCGTACATGGTGTGTGCCATTGCTAAACTATTGAATCGATGACAAGGACTGTATACACCCCTTCTAGTTCCTAGTCGACCATGGAAATATATTTCTAAGGACTACTTGATGGGATATCCTACTACCAAAAATTAACATGACGCGATACTAGTAGTAGTCAACAGATTTTCCAATATGTCTATACTCATACCATGAAAGAAGACTACAACAGCACAATAGACTGCTTATCTCTTCTTTGAACATGTGTGGAAACACTATGGCCTCCCTATGACCATTATTTCTAACAGAGATGCTAGATTTTTCATCACATTTTTGCAAAATCTCTGGAAACAGCTCGACATGAGACTTTCTTTGTGCACAGCCTTCCATCCGTAGACAAACGGACAGACGGAAGTTGTAAATCACTTAGTCATACAATTGCTTCTCATGTACAACCACAAGCATCGTCGAACATGGCATGAAAGCCTTCCATACTTACAACACAGTTACAATCATTCTCAACACAGCTCTATAGGAAAGATTCCATTTGAGATGTGTTACAGATTTCAACCCTTAGCACCTATCAACTTAATCAGTTCCTCGACACAGTCAAATGATACCGACTTCGAACAATGAGAAATGGAGAAAGCATTGAAATTCAGAGATCAAATCTACAACACCTAGAAGCAAGCACAGGAAATTTTGCAACAGGAAAATGCAAAAGCTAAGGCTCGACACGACAAGCATCGTATTCCTCATTCATTCCAAATTGGGGATCAGTTCTGGTTACATCTAAATAAGGAGCGCTTCACTGGTCTATACAGAAATATGAAAACTTTGCGATATAGTCCATACATTATCCTTAAATAAATTGGAGAAAATGATTTCTAGCTCAACATTCCTGCATGCCTTGGCCTACATCCAGTTTTCAATGTAGATCTGCTTCGACCATACCATGCACCATTGTTGGAACAGAACGACTTGTAGACAGTGGAACCTGAAGATATCCATCCAGATGTTCAGGAACCTCTTCTTTGTGACACCATTGTGGGATGACACGTATGCCTTACAAGGACAAAATCCATTCCCTTATTTCAAGTGGCTAAAGCTAGACAGCTCCTCACACAAGGAAAATGGTACTCAACCAATGAAGTCACCGACAAGTTTCCTCACATGAAGGAATACACAATGGAGACCATTGTTTCTTAAGAAAGGAGGAATGATCCAATCAACAGCCGACAGGTTCTCCTTCGATAGGTTCTCCTCCAACTGACAAGTCCTCCTTTGATAGGTTCGCCTCAGCCGATGGGTCCGCCTTTGACTAGTTCACCTTGACATGTTCAACCGACAGGTCTGCCTCGACATACAAAATATCAACATACTTTGCGACAGTTGAACTTTTAAACCATTATGATTTCTTGTAATTGAACGTAACAAGTAGTCACCCAAGCATCTCATCATTCTATATAAGCATGTACATTGATGTAATATAGCAATATTTCTTATCATATCGATTCCTCCATCTTTCATGGAGCAGAAGTAATAAATTGGTTCGAATTCTTGTATATTGTATGTGTGTATATTTCTTGTTGACCTAGTGTGTGTTCCTACTTTGTTGTATCTCTTTATATGCTTCTTCCACAATAGAGCTCGACTCATTCAGCCAATTGTTGTCCCCAGCGTGCACTTGGGCACGACCTAAATCAATGCTACCCAGTTGCAAGCCATTCAAACTGGGTACACAAATGAGCTAAACACTCAGGAGAAGGACACACAAGAGCAGATAAACATCATATATCAAGAGGAGGAAGAACTATGGGGGCAAAAATATCGGATTCAATGGCTTAAGGAAGGAGAAAGGAATACCAAATTCTTCCATCACTCCATGCTTCAAATAAGGAAACAAAACATGATAACTAGGATCAACTCAAGTCAAGGAACCATTCTACAAACTCACAAGGAAATTGAATAGGAGGTGGCCCTCTTTTATAAATGTCTCCTCACAGAACCAATAAGGGAAATATCACTAGCCATCCAACAAGTCCTGCAACATATCCCTCCCATCATCTCAGACGATCAGAACCTCATCCCTTTTAAGATTCAATATGATAAGATAGATAACATTAGTATTCAATAATATTTCACAACAATAGCATATACAAGATCATTGAAAGAAACATAATCACAATATAGACATCGATTTATCCTGGGAAATCCTCTAGGGGAAGAAAACCCAGCAAAAAATTCCTCAATATAGATGATCAAAAGTACAAAGACAAAACCCCAAACAAGTGCTCCTTCTCCTTACAGCTCTCTCTCTCTCCTATGTGGATTACACAAGTGAGTGTGTGTGTCCAAATTAGGATAATATCACTCCTATTTATACTTTATCTTCCTCTTTATGTTTTCCCTAACTAGGTCATCCCCAACAAACTTAACTGGGCTGAATTACCTAGGAAGACTCAAAAAAATATATTATTACTTTATGGAGGGTTCTATCAACCCGAATTACAAGGGATGTTTTATCTCATTACTCTATGATGTCCAAATACAATAATAACATCCTGATGGAGGAATAAATATTTCTGAATAATTTACAATAATAAAATACAATAGAATATTCTTCAAAGTTACAATTTTTCAACCCTCCCCCTTAACGAGAAGGGTATTCTACTAACAATAGCAACATCAATTGTAGGAGAAAGGAGAGAGATCATCAGAAGCATCAATTGTAGGAGAAAGGAGAGATATCATCAAAAGTATCAATTGTAGGAGAAAGGAGAGAGAGTATCAGTAGTAGCAACCGTAGAAGCAAGGACATAGAGCATCATCAACAACATCAGGGTGATACATCTATAAATCATTAGAATTTTTCTTCAACAACATCAGCAAATGGAATATTTACTGGAACATCTTCAATATCTTCAATATTGGAGCACCATCTTATACAACTCTAAGTCTTCATCATTGATCTTCATATTCTATAGCACTCAATCACTTGATCATCTACAACAACACTTGATCTTTCGACAAGCAACAACATCATCTACAACAACATAACCTGCAACACACATGATCCAATTATGGGATGATCAATCCCTTTCACTTTAGGACATAAGTCCAAGGATTATGCAATCCTAACCACATCACTGAGACAAATGTTTGAGGATCACTTTAGGGTTAATGTCCAGGGATGATACAATCCCAACCACATCATGGAGACAAAATTATGTGGATCACTTTAGGACTAATGTCCAAGGATGATACAATCCCAACCACATCATGGATACAAAATTATGTGGATAAATTTAGGACTAATGTCCAGGGATGATACAATCCCAACCACATCATGGAGGAAAAAGTTTTCAAATCACTTTAGGACTAATGTATAGGGATGATACAATCCCAACCACATCACGGAGACAAAATTATGTGGATCAATTTAGGACTAATGTCTAGGGATGATACAATCCCAACAACATCATGGAGACAAAATTTTGCATATAACTTTAGGAATAATGTCCAAGGATGATACAATCCCACTTCAACATCATCATCACTGCTCCCCCTTTCAAGGAAGGTCCTTTCGAACCACACCAATCTTGTCACAGAATTATTCAAACTTTACTCAAGACAGAGGCTTAGTCAACACATTAGCAACTTTCTCATCAGTTCTCACATACTGGAGCTTTACAGCTCCCTTGTGTACCATATCCCATATGTAGAAATAATGGATTTCTATGTTCTTTCACTTGTCATGGAACACTGGGTTCTTCACCATCTTTATACAACTCTGGTTGTCACAAAGAATCACCG
Organism: Pseudotsuga menziesii; assembly: GCA_001517045.1. Taxonomy (NCBI): domain Eukaryota; kingdom Viridiplantae; phylum Streptophyta; class Pinopsida; order Pinales; family Pinaceae; genus Pseudotsuga; species Pseudotsuga menziesii. The sequence continues at coordinate 328,987 of LPNX010287377.1, forward strand.
TGGTATCCAACTCCACGTAAAATAGACCTGACATCAATTTTCGAAGCCATATGTATTCACAACTAGCAAAACAAGTTGGTAGATACACTGCTTCAGCTGTGCTGAGAGAAACACTGGATTGTTTCCTGTTGAACCATGGGATCATGGCGGATCCCAAACAATAACATTCACCTGAGATTCTATTCCCATCTGAGACACTTCCATCCCAATCTACATCTATATAACCATACAATCTATAGTCAATATCTACAACATAGTATAGACCAATGTCTATCGTACCTTTCAGTTACCTCATCACATGATTTGTAGCTACCAGATGAACACGTCTAGGATTAACTAGATACTGACTCAGGCTGTTCACAACAAAGCATATATCTGGCATGGTATTATTTAGATACATCAATGACCCAATAATATGTTTGTACTGATTCACATCCACTAACTCTGATGATTCATCAACTAACAGCTTCAGGTTGGTATCCATGGGTGTGGCTATGGATTTACATTCCAACATATCAAATATTTTTAGGATTTCCACAACATACTTTCCCTGGTTGAGAAAGATTGCTTTTGGGTTCTGCCATATTTCCAAACCTAGAAAATAGTGCATCAATCCAAGTTCTTTCATCTCAAATTCTTTTGCGAGCTTCTTCTTGCACTCTACAATTTGTTTCTCATTTTCTGTCAAAAATAAATCATCCACATATAGCAATAATATGATAGGTTCATCATCCATAACCTTAAAGTAAAGTTTAGGATCAGCTTTACTTTTGGTAAAGCTGAAGCTCTTCAAAAATCTATATATCCTTCCATACCAAGCTCTAGGAGCTTGCTTCAATCCGTACAGAACCTTCTTCAACTTACATACATGAATCTGTCTATCTTCAACTTCAAATCCCTGTGGTTGTTCTATGTACACTTCTTCCTCAATAATACCATTCAAGAAATTTGTCTTCACATCCATCTAGTGTAAACTCCACTTCATCATGGATGCAAGTGCCATGATGGTTCTAATGGAAGTGCACCTTGCTATTGGCGCAAATGTCTCTTCATAATCAATTCCCTCTTTCTAAGAGAATCCTTTAGCCACAAACCTTTCCTTGTATTTCTCAATACTTCCATCAGCTGCATGCTTTATCTTGTAGATCTACTTGGAAGATACCACACTTTTTCCTTTTGGTTTGAGAACTATATACCAAACACCATTCTTCATTATTGATTGGTATTCTTTCAGCATTGCTTCTACCCATTCTTTCTTTTGTATAGCTTCTTCATAACTCGTATCTTATTGATATACAAGATCACACATCAAAGCCAGATAACTGGAAAATGTATTTGGCTTCTTTCTTACTCGCGTGGAGCCTTCTTGAGGTCCATACGTCTCTGCTTCTTGCATAATTTCTCTTTCCCAAGCAAGATTTTTCTTTCGTGACATATTCATAGTATGAGGTTCTTGAGGTTCTAGCATATCATTGTCTTCTAGTGTTTCATCTTCGGGGAAGGGTACAGCTTCTACATTTTTGTGAGATACATCTTCTTCATATACTTCTTCATACTCACACTTTCTGTATCTCTTGAGAGTTTCTTCTTTGTAAAATGTTACATCTCTACTAATATCCATGTGATGGAATCCTGGAATGTATATTATGAAGGCTTTGGAGACTTCACAATATCCAACAAATATTCTCTTATTTTCGGAAGGGTCCAACTTGGTTCTCTTTTATTTTGGTATGTGAACATATACTAGGAAACCAAATATCTTGAGGAGGCTCACTTCCAGCTTCTTTCCTGTGAACATTTCTTCTGGCATCTCTAATCCAAGGGCACTATGAAATAATCTATTATGTACATAAACTGTTTTCCTTGCTGCTTCAACCCATAGATACATTGGAATATTTTGATCATGTATCCATTAGAGAGAATTTGAGGTAAAAAATGGGCCTCCTAAGAGATGTACTACAAAAATATAAGATATATTAAAATATTATGAGTTAGGCGTTTTATGGGGTAG
>LPNX010287377.1:331764-378244 GCA_001517045.1 Pseudotsuga menziesii
GATTTTTATTGTGCGTACTTCACTTTATGACTTAAAAGTACTTGTACCACTACCTTGGTTAACTATGGATTTTCATCCACCATAGAAAATGTGACAAATAATCATTCTTAACTCATGCAATGCCACCTCAACCATGGGGGATGATGTCATCTACTAGAATGTAATTGGTTGATTTTTATAGTACATTTTGGTCCTTTTGAGGCCCATTTTTTACCTCAAATTCTCTCTAATGATTGTGTTCACTTCTTTCATAATGGTCCTATTCTTTCTTTCCGCAACACCATTTTGTTGAGGACTGTAGGGAGTGGTTAGTTCCCTCTTGATTCCAGCTTCTTTACAAAATTCTTCAAAATATTTTGAAGTATATTTTCCACCATTGTTTGTTCTTGAAGAGTCATCAATAAATGTAACATAATATTCATAACCACTCAAATATGTGGAGGGCATTGGACCACATACATCTAAATGGATTAATTCCAACGTACCTTTATTATTTGTCTCACTCTTCGAAAATGGATTCTTGAAATTATTTTATTTTGCACATCCTTTACAAGTGCCTTCGTGGTCAATATTTAAATATAGTAAACTTGTCACTACTATGCTCACTTGGGGCAGTGCTTTGTAGTTGATGTAAGCAAGCCTCCTATGTCATAATTTCATTGGGCTAGTGGTCTCATGAAAAAGGGTTATTTCTAATGTCTCTTTGAGTTTATATAAGCCTCCTTCTTCTTCACCAATAAAAATTTTATCTTTAATTTATTTTCCTTTGGGCCACATAAGCACTTTTCCATCTATGAATGAAACCCTATATCCTTCTTATCTAATGTTGAGATAGAAATTAATTTCTTCTTCAAACCTGGTACATATCATACTTCCTTCATCTTCATGGCAGTTTCAGAGCAAGCACACCTTCTGAGGAGAGTTCTTCTCTTCAAATTTTGACAGAGTTTAATTTTGTCCCATCATGTTCTTTGAAGCACCACTATCAATAAGCCATGTATATTATCCAAGTGTCACAGACCCAGACAGTGTAGAGAATAATGCATACTCTTCTGCATCTTCTTCTTTTGTTTGTTTTCTTCAAGGTCCTTCTTCCTCTTCTTATTCATCTTCATCTTCAGCTAGGTGTGCATAATGTCTTTTTTTGTTGTTCCTTTTCTTGTATTCTTCTTTCTTCAATGGACGATTTCTGGCAATGTGTCCTAGCTTGTCACAATTGAAACAATGAAAGTTGGAGTAGTTTCTTCTTGGATTGTTTCCTCTTGTCCTTTGGAACTTCTTGGGATGTTGAGACTCCTTGTGTATTTCCTTCTTGAAGTTAGATTGACTTCTTCCTCTCTTGGTATGGGTGGCTAGGGCTTGATCATATTCTTTAAGTAGAGCTTCTCTATTAGCTACTCTAGCCTCCTCTTAGATGCAATCCTCCCATACAATGTCAAATTTCATGCTTTCCTTTTTGGCACACATAGTCTGGATGAATGAATCCCAAGGTCAAGTGAGACCATTGAGAGCAGTCATAACTAGCTCATATTCATCAACAGATCCTCCAATGGCTTCTAGTTGCTCCTTGAACTGGGAGACCCTTGTGAAGTAGTCTTGGATGGATTCTCCTTGGTACATCTTGATACCCTTTAATTGAGTTCTCAAATTCATATTTATATTGATGTTCCTTCCTTCATGCATTCTAGATAGGGAATCATAAATATCCTTTGGGGACTCCTTGGATGACACTTGAGGAAACAACAATGATCCTTATTTCCCTAATTAGGTCCTTCCCAAGCTTCTTCTTAGCTTCATCCTATTTAGGTTCTGCAACTTCTTCCTTGATGTATTTGGAAAGATAATTCTCTCTAAGAATGAGGCCAATAAAAAATTATTTATGCCTCATAGCTTATCTTCAAGCTTAGTTCTTAGGGCCATCTTATATAGGAGGTCACCAAAAAATGAAATTTCTCAAAATGAAAAACTGAACTTACCAGGAGATGCGCTTGATTGAGACAAATCGACTAGTACACTTGGTTTCTAGAGATTCCATTTTTTCGCCTCTCAAAATTGACTTGCAAAATTCTGATCTGCAGTTTTTGCAGTTTTCTGGTCCAAATTCAAACTAGGTTTTGACTTTCCCAGAGATCTACCCACTCAAAAATTTTGATCTAGGGTTTAGTAGATGTGCCCTAGGGATGCACAACTTTCTATGTAATCAAATATCCAAAATTCCAACTTTGACAGAAACTCTAATTTCTTGTCGGAGGGAGTAGAGAGAGAGAGAGTTAGATAATGGTATCAGAGGCTAGATCTGATACCATGTTAAGATTCAATATGCTAATATATATAACATTAGTATTCAATTCAATTTCACAACAATAGCATATACAGTATCACTGAAAGAAACGCAATCACAAGTTAGACAATGATTTATCCTGGGAAACCCTCTAGGGGAAAAAAACCCAATGAAAACTTCCTCAATAAAGATGATCAAAAGTACAAAGATAAAACCCCAAACAAGTGCTCCTTATCCTTGTATATATATCTCTCTCTCCTATGCAAATTGTACAAGTGAGTGTGTGTGTCCAAATGAGGAGCACATCACTCATATTTATACTTTTCTTCCACTTGAATTTTTCCCTAACTAGGTTGGCCCCAACAAACTTAACTGGACTGACTTACGTAGGAAGACTCAAAACAATATAATATTACATTCTGGAGGGTTCTATCGAACCGACTTACAAGGGAGGTTTTACCTCATGACTCTATGATGACCAAATACAATAATAACATACTTACGGAGGAATAAAACATCTATGAATGAATTACAATAATAAAATACAATAGAACATTCTTCAAAGTTACAATATTTCAACAAGCATTTCTCAGGACACCACGTTGTAGGAAGTGGAAAATGCAGTGATGGAAATGAACATGGGGAAATCCCCAGGACTATATGGCTCCACAATGGACTTCTTTCAATCTTGTTGGAACATCATTAAATAGGATGTTTGGAAGTTGGTCGAATCTTCCAAAAAATTGGGCCTCATCCTTCATGCCTCGAACGCCACTTTCCACACCCATATCCCAAAAATGGATAAGCCTGTTGATCCTTCAAATTTTATGCCTATTGTTCTTTGTAATGTTATCTACAAAATCACTACCAAAATCATTTCCAATCATCTGAAGCCCCTTATCCCTCTTATCATCTCCCCGAAGCAAACTAGTTGTGTGGGAGGGAGGAAAATCCTAGATGGCATTATCACTACCCATGAAGCAATCCATTATATCAAAACCTCCCAACACTCTGGCATGCTCACCAAGATGGATATGTCCAAATCCTTTGATAAAATAAGCTGCAAATTCCTCAGAGATATGCTTTTATCCTTTGGATTCTCACCATCCTAGGTGAATTGGGTGTTATCTTTAATCTCTTCATCCTTCTTTTCCATTTGGATTAATGGATCCCCCTCTCAGGAAGAGGGGACCCTTTATCTCCTTACCTTTTCATAATTCTTGCCGAAGGTATAAAGATATTCATCAAAGCTCATGTGTAGGAACATCGCATTCATGGGCTCAACCTCACCTCTAATTGAAATATGCATTCTCATATTTAGCTCATAGATGACACCATGTTAATGTGGAAATCCTCTATAATAGAAGCAAAATCCTTCAAGCTCATTCTAAAAAAAAATTTGGAAGCCTCTGGGATGTCTATCAACAACCTCAAGTCACAAATATTTTTCTTCAACACTATGATTCTTACCTAGCATCACCAGGATCCTAGGCTTCTAGAAGACCTCCATCACCTACAAATTTCTTGGTGCCCCCTTCATTGATTCAGCCCTCAAGAACTCCTCTTGGAAATACATTTTAGCAAGGATGGAACTTAATGTTTCCTCCTGGACTTTTTGGGCTCTGAATTTTCCATCTCGTTTCATCCTCCTAAAATTTGTCCTACAATCCATGCCTCTATACTTTTTCTCTGCTATGGAGGCTCCTCAACATGTACTAAAATCCATTCCCAATCTTCAGATAAATTTCCTATGGGGGAAGAGCTTTGCAACATAATAAATGGTCTCTTGTGGCATGGAAAATGCTCTTTAAAGACAAAAGAAAAGGAGGTATGGACCTCAGGGACCCTCTCATCCTCAACCAAATCCTTGACGCGAAGCTGTGGTGGAGATGCCTCACAGAACCAAACCTTCCTTGGGAAAACATATGGAGAGACAAATATGTTAAGGATGTGCCTCATGATTATCTCATAAGGATGGCAGATCTACAGATTGGATCGAAAATCTATAACTTTTCTTGGGCGCAATGAGATCTCATTCGTAAGCACAACTTCTGGGAGATACGGAACGGAAACACTGCCCTCTTCTGGGAGGACTCTTCATATAAAATCCCTCCTTTACAAGTAAGAGATCCAAATTCACATGCAAAAAACATGGAAAATCAAAGTAGAACATTATTGGACCCCACCTCCTCATCAAAGAATATGGCATTACTGGCTTCCACAGGGGGAGTGGCTGGGACACGGTACCCACTAGGAGAATAAAAAATTCTATAATTCCTTAAAATCCATAAAAAAAAATTGTTAATTTGGCCCCATACAAGCTTCTATGTGGACACCAACCTAAAGAATACTTATTTGTCAAAGACACCTCCCATTTGGAGAATCCTCAAGGTGACACTCCAATGGATATAACATGGGCGACCATATGGGACTCCCATCTTTGGCCGAAAGTAAAAAAATTTCTTGTGGATGATAGGACATGGTAAAATTATTACCTGGGACCATATTTGCAAGAGAGGCTTCCATGGCCCTTCCAGATGTGTTCTATGTGATCAAGAGGAGGAAACTATGGAGCATCTCTTAAATCAATGTCATTTTATTTCCAAGATCTGGGACTGGGGGACTATTCTCTTCAGAAGATCAGACCAGGATAGAACCAACACAAGTGATACCATTTTAAATTGGCACCCTCACCCATACACTAGTCCAATTCTCAATAGGTTGTGGGTGCTCTTTCTAGGCCTAGTTCTCTGGAACCTCTAGAAGGCGTGCAATAGAAGAATTTTCAAAATTGAAATCCTCCCACTCCAGAATGTTTGTCATGCAATAAAAGCCAATATTCTGCAAACAGTGCAAATATCTCTTTGGTTGACCTCTGACTTAGTCTATCCCCCTCCAGACCTCCCCCTCCATACCTCATTAATTTAAAATCCTGGGACTTTCAAATTGCTAGTTGTAACCATGTTTCTAAGTCTCCTCTACCAAGAGCCGACATATTCTCTGTCTGGTCGCCCTCACTTTCTCCTTTCCTAAAGCTAAATTTCGAAGAGGATTCTAAAGGGAATCTTAGTCCCATATGAACGGGAGGGGTTTTCCAAAATGACAAAGCAGAAATTATTCATGTTTTCTCATATTTCATCGGCACCTCCACTAATAATGTAGAGGAATTGCTCGCATTGATCACAGGGCTCACTATTGCCAAAATACAAAACAGGATGGATTTGGTCATTGAAGGAGACTCGAAAATTATCATTAATATAGTGCAGAAACTCTCTAATGGCACCCCTCTAAACAAGATTTTGAAACATTGGAGATTAGAAGAGTTGAAAGAAAAACTCATAGGCTTTCTTAATCACTTCCAATTTTTGCAACCGAGTCAAACTAGGAGAACATGAAATAAGATGGCGAATAACTTGGCCAATTATGGGGCCAATCGGTCCAATGAAGCCTTGGATTAAGAATGGATTCTCTTTTAGGTTCAACTACTTAAGGATCAACTCATTAAGATAATGAAGCAATACTTCACTCCTCCACCGCGAGTGCATGAGTCAGCATTTGGAGGGGTGCTGGAGGGGAATGTGGCCATCCCTCGGGGCGCTCGTGCTTCCACCTCAAGACCCCTTACAAGGCCGATAAATAGGGAACGGTCTCCTCCCACGAATGATCATTCATGCACAAGCCAGAGTACAAGATCCCATGCACTAGAGTGCAGAGCGAAGGTTGGGAATGAGTATGAGTTGGAGTGCATGGGAACTCTACTTGCCACCTCCTATAATGATGAAAACCCCTGCATATGATGGTCTGATGATGAGTTGGATCCTCATTTCGCAAGGTGGTAGAATGACGATGCAAAATATTAAAGAAAGAAGCTACCTCATGACTTTCTCAAGTAAGATTTCTTTTGAGAAAGGGTATTTCTTAAAGTTTTTTCATTCTAGAGGAGACCCTCTGGTTCAACTCCTGTTAAGTATTGGTTTCTTGTGTCTTCGTGCCCATCCCGATCTGCGAGTTAATGGTTCTTCTCTCTGTGTGTACGGGTTTTTAGTCTACTCTATGTTAGGATAGTTAGACACTTAGGAGTTAGTTAATATCAACTTGTGTAATATATCTGTTAGGTAAAGTGTGTTTTTTTAGCATGCATTAGTATGCATTTGTAAACATTTAATCCGACGGTCATGAAATGTTCTATATATAGAGTGATTGGACGGTTCAACTTCTCTTAGATCATACCTACCCTTGATCCGTGGCTTAACACTCGATTGGTCCATGATATCTATTTAAAGAGCATGGAGGGTCCTTGTCTAGTTGATATATTATGAGAAGCTCATTTGCAACTTTCTTTCTTTTGCATAATAAATTGCTCCAAGCAGTTATTTGGCTAGGGCCGTGGACTGTTTCCCTCTCGAGGGTTTTAACCACATCAAAACATCGGTGTATTGATATGTGATATGGTTGTGTGAGTGGATTCTCTAGGTGTTTGGTCTTTTGGGAGTACCCTGTGTACCCGAACATGGTATTAGGGCGTTTATGAAGAGTTGCTTCCGTTTATGATCTAGATCTTGAACTGGTGTTGCCGAAACTTTGAAAGGGTTTCTTATTCTAGAATTTTGGTGCATTTGTGGCTTATGGGAGGTGTTCCATTACATCCAGATCTCCGTTTCCATTGGGAAATAGTTTTCTTTTCATCGAAAACCATTTTTGTTTTCTCCAAAAATACCCATTTCGGCAGATCTGAAGGTATAATGTTATAGTGACATTTTTTTTTGTTTTAAAAAAAAAATTATATCTCATATTGTATCACTTTTATTATTAAATTTTTTTGTCTTGGATTGTTTCCTTCCCTATCTACGTATGCTCTTTGTCATGCACCTTACGCGATCATGGAAAATCAGAAACAGAAAGGTAAAGGGTTTTTCTCGGCTGTGTATGCTCTTTGTCGCACACCTTGTGCAATTGCGGCGAATCAAAAATAGAGAGAAAACGTAGACTTTCCAGGAAGCTAATGAGATCTAACCCCAAAAGTGTAGAAACTTTTTGTTTGTTTTCGGTTTGTGGTGTGATTTGCAGGAAAAAGAAGCAAGCACGGAGACCGAGGGAGAAGAGTAAAACAAAAACCCTTCCTCATTCCCTTCTTTTACATACCTTTTAAACTTAGCTCACTTGGTTCAAAGTTGGTTTATTCCTTAATAGGTCTTGAGTTCAAGTCCCATTAAGTTACTTTTTTAATAGTGCATGCAATTTATAATTTTAAGTTACTTTATTGTAAAAGTGCATCTCGCTTAAATTAAAAATAAAATAAAATAAAAAGTCAGTCACTTAAGTCTTTTAGTTTATTCCCCACTATTTAAAGTAACATTACTGTAAAAGTGAAAATCACTTATTTTACAAAAGTGATTCACTTAAAAGAAATTTCTTGTAAAGTGGTTGTCAAAGGTTCATCTTGGGAAGAAGGGGGTTCTTTTTCACTATTGTGGACATCTTCAACATTTTCCTTGATCAAGCATAACTTCATCATACAGAATCAGTTTTCAGTGGCATTTTTTTAAACAACCTCATTTTTTGAGTTCTTTGCATCCAAACAGTTGGTTTCTGTTTTTTCAGCCATTAGTTTACAATATGGATGCCCCTTGTGATATTCTACTTACCAGTTCTAACTACTTTTCATGGAAATCTCGTATGGAGGATGTTCTATGAAGTAGGGGACTTTTCAGAATTAACTCAGAGAAAGAAACAAAACCCACTGATGATTATAAGAAAATAAAATGGGAAAATAGATGTGATGAAGCTCGTGGATTGATTGGGATGTCAATCTCTACTCATTTGCAATTCCATATATTTGGAATCGGTGAACTTGATAAAGCTTTGGAAAAGTTGGAATCTGTGTTTGGTAAACACAATGAAATTCGAGGTCATCAACTTGAGAATGAGTTGATTTCTTTAAATCCAAGTATTTTTTCATGCATTCAAGATTATTTATCTAAGTACAAAACTCTTAGACTCTTATGTGAAGAATGCAAGATTAAGAAAGAAGACAAACAATGCATTTATCATATTCTTTCCAAAATTGGACCTGCATATTCTGTTTTTGTATCTACATTTTACTCCATGAAAGAATCCTTGACTATAGCTAGCTATCAAGAGTCTAGTCTTTAATCCTTTTTTGATTCCTTAATTAGATATCAAGATAATATCATTCATCTTGGAATAATTAACAATGCAGATACATCTAGGAAAACGTTATTGTCCCAATAGAAAGAAAAGTCCAAGCCTCCCAAGAAACAAAAATTTTGAAATAATAAGCCAAACAAGGGTCCCAAACCCTCCCAGTCAACTCCTTCTTTAAACAATGACAAAGGATCCAAGCCAAAAGGAAAGAATATTGAGCGCCATTGAAATTATTGTGGGAAAGATAATCATGATGAATATAAGTGTTTCAAGAAAATGGCAGCCTTAGAAGCAACAATGAAGAAGCACCACATCAGCCTAGATTCATGTTCAGAATCTACCTCTCATGAACATGCACTTTGTGCTTCTGGTTATTATTATACTACATCTTATTCTTCTACTAAAATGAATGGCTTATTGATTCTGAAGCATCTTATCATATGGATAAGGATTAAGCCATATTTTCTACTATGCATGAATGTAACACCAAACAAATATTTGTTGGTGATGATAGATCTCTAAGTGTTGTAGGATCTAGAACAGTTCCAGTAGAAAATGGTCATTTTAGTGATGTAATATGTGTTCCAAGAATTTCCTACAATTTTTTGTCAGTCTATCAAATCACTCATTCTGGTGAAGGTAAAACTGTAATGTTTACACCTCACCAAGTTGTAATCAAGGATTTTAAAGATCCTCAACATGTCCTAGCTATCAGAATTGTTGATGATATTACCAGGCTGTACAAATTTAACAACTTTGGGCCATCACCTTTTCCTTCAGTTTTTGTTGGTCATAGTGATAACTTGAGCAAAATTTGGCATGAACGATTTGGTCACTTAAATTATTGCTCATTGCAACAACTATGTAAACACAATATGGTGACAGGTATTCCAATGGTATCTTACAGGGATAGTGTTTGTTTCGGTTGTGTACTCAGAAAACATCATCGGGACAGTTTTGACAAACGTGCCTCTTGGCATGCCTCGGTTCCCTTGGAACTTGTGCATAGTGACTTGTGTGGTCCTCTTTCATATGTTTCCTTTTATGGTTTCAAATATTTCTTAACTTTCATTGATGATTACTCCACACACACTTGGGTTTATTTCCTAAAACTTAAGAGTGAATTATTTAACATGTTCTTGGCTTACAAGACCCTTGTTGAAAATAAATATGGCCATCAAATCATTAAGTTAAGATCCGGCAATGGAGGAGAATATGTTAACAAAAATTTCACTACTTTGTGCACTAAACAAGGAATCCAACAACAACACACTGTTCCATATACACCACAACAAAATGGTGTAGCTGAACGGAAGAACCACACTTTAAAAGAAATGGCTAATTGTATGATCCAATTTAAGGGACTAAGTCTTGAATTTTAGGTTGAGGCCATAAATTGTGCAAATTGCATGGTTAATCGCACCCCCACTAAAGATTTATAAGGTATAACACTGAAAGAAGCATGGATTAAAATTAAACCAGATGTAAGACACTTCCCTGTGTTTGGTAATGAATCATGGGCTCACATTCCAGATGAAAAACAGAAAGCATTGCAGCCTAAAAGTGAAAAGTGAATATTTGTTGGATATTCTGAAGATGTAAAAGGTTATATAATTCTTCAACCACATTCAAATGATGTAATCATTAGAAGAGATGTTAAATTTGATGAAAATTTCTTGGACGTTGGCGTGCCTAACTCGGCGATTGTGCCATCTTTGGCATGTGATCCTGATTTGGCGATTGTGCCTTCTTCTGCCTCCAACTTCCTTAACATATTTCCAACTCCAGTTTCTAATGATGGAAGTGAGGATGAAAATCCACCTTCTCCTGCTCATATTCCTCCAGGTGCACCAGCACCATTGCTTCCTCAATCGGTCTATTCAACATGATAAGCATTTGTGATATTGTCGGTGATCCTAGAGATCAACGTCGAACACGTTCTCAGTTTCAGTGAGCCTCTTCTATTTTGGCTCAAGTTTTCGAGAATCATGATCCAGAAACTTTTGCAGAATCTTCAAGAAATCCAGATTTGGATGCAGCTATGGATGAAGAATATCGTTCCTTAATGATGAATGATACTTGGGATCTTGTACCTCTTCCAAAAGGAAGAAAACTTGTCAGACGTAAATGGGTCTATATAACTAAGTATGCATTAGATGGAAGTGTTGAAAGACTTAAGGCAAGGTTAGTTGCCAAAGTTTTTTCCCAAGTTCAAGGGATTGACTACAATCAAACCTTTGCTCCTGTCGCAAAAATGAACTCCATCCTCCTTGCTCTTTCCCTTGTAGCCTTACATAACTGGGAAGTCTATGAAATGGATGTCAAGTATGCATTCTTACATAGTGATTTACATGAGGAAATTTACATGGAACAACCTCCTGGATATGTTCAAAATAACTCTATCCTTGTCTGTCGCCTTAAGAAATCCTTATATGGACTTAAGCAAGCTTCTAGAGATTGGTATGCCAAAATGGATAGATTTCTCCTTGACGCTCATTTTTCTAGATGCCATTCTCACACCAATGTTTATACCAAGAAAGTAGGAAACCATCTCATCATACTTGTTCTTTATGTTGATGATCTTATCCTTACTGGTAGTGACCCTAAGATTTTAACCCATGTGAAATCCAGTCTTAAGAAAAAATTTGAAATCTCAAAGTTAGGACATTTGCATTATTTTCTTAGTCTCCAAGTCTTGCAAACCAAAGAATGAATCTTTCTTTCCCAATCTAAGTATGCTTGTGACCTTCTTCGTCACTTTGACATGGAAGATTGTAAACCAGCCCCTTCTCCCTTCCAGTATGGAGTCAAACTTTCTGCCACTTCTACTTCCCCTGAAGTAGATGCCACCTTGTATCGTCAGCTTGTTGGTATTCTCTTATACTTGACTCATTCCCGTCCTGAACTTTCCTTTGTCGTTAGTCGTGTTGCCCGTTATATGCAAACACCTCATGAAAGTCACTGGAAATCAACAAAAAGAATAGTTCGCTATATTCGAGGTAAAATTCATTTTGGGATTCATTACAGTACAGGGGGGACACCTTTGTTCATTGGTTTCACTTATTCAAATTGGGTCGGTGATCCTGATGATCAAAAGTCTATTGCAGGTTATGTTTTCAGTTTGGGATCTAGACCTATCACTTGGGCTTGTAAGAAACAAAAATATCTTTCTCTTTCTTTAGCAGAAGCAGAATATCGAGTCGCAGTTAATGCCAGTCAGGAAGCTTTATGGCTTCAATAGATCCTATCAGAGTTTGGATTCGAGTAGCAACAACCTACTCCACTTTGGTGCGACAATCAAAGTGAAATCAATATTGCCAAATATCTAGTTCTACATCAACGCAGCAAACACATTGAGCTACATATGCACTTCATCATAAATCTTGTTCATGATTGTGTTCTTGAAGTGCTCTATTGCCCTACAGATGATCAAGTTGCAGACATCTTCACCAAGTCTCTTACAGAAGCAAAGTTTTCTAAACTTCGATCTATGTTAGGAGTTCAGGAATTTGTCATTAAGGGGGGATAGGCTCTAATGCCTCCTTCCTTCTCCTAATAGTGTCACTTTTGTAAATCCTTCAATCCTATCCCAAGTTTTTCTTAAGGGGGGATGTTGAGATATTTAGACACTTAGGAGTTAGTTAAGATCAACTTGTGTAATATATCTGATAGGTAAAGTGTGTTTCTTTAGTATGCATTAGTATGCATTTGTAAATATTTAATTCAACAGTCACGACATGTTCTAGAGAAAAAGTGATCCGATGGTTCAACTTCTCTTAGATCATACCTGCCCTTGATCTGTGGCTTAACACCCGATTGGTCCATGATCTCTATTTAAAGAGAATGGAGGGTCCTTGTCTAGTTAATCGATTATTAGAAGCTCATTTGTAACATTCTTTCTTTTTCATAATAAATTGATCCAAGTAGCTATTTGGCTAGGGCCATGGACTGTTTCCTTCTCGAGGGTTTTAACCACGTCAAAAGATTGGTGTGTTGATCTGTGATATGTTTGTGTTAGTGGCTTCTCTAGGTGTTCGGTATTTTGGGAGTACCCTGTGTACCCGAACACTCTATAAGGGGAAACTCTGCCCTCTTGGTATTTTGGTTTTCTCTCGTGGGATTTAAATCCACCATAATGGGTTCCGGTATGCCCAGTGTGGATTTTGGCTTGAGCTTGGTGATTTTCGGTCCTTTCCATGCAAGAATAGCCTCTCCTTTGTTCTCTGTGCACTTAACTAAGATCAGACTTTGCTACACCTTTGGCATGACTCTACCCATTCTTTAAAACCCAGAGTCAGTATGCCTCCGCATAATTGAACTTACCGCATGAGGAACCCCAATTTTTTGGGCCCTTCCTCCATTCAACCAATCCCTCCTGCTCATGCCATTCGAAGCGTCGTGCACACGGATTTCCTTTATAAACAACAAATCCCATAAAACATCAGGAATAAAATTGCATATGTGGAAGAAGATGCCAAAATCACTTATCATTGCATCTACGATGAGGAATTTCAAAAAGAGTTGGAGGCTTTACTCACAGATCCTAGTTACTCTTGGGGAAGGGTCTCCCTGCACTTGAAGATAATGGACTTTGCTTGGCATCAGAAGTACCTCATGGGAAATGCGCTAATTGAGCAGGGAGAAGCGAGCCATTAGTAGATTCTTCTGCAGCTCGATGAATTCACAGCTCACCTACAACAAATTTCCAAGCACCTGGGAATTAGGTTGGCCAACAACACTGAGTATGCCCCCTCTAGCTCAAAGTTGAAGACTGATATAGGCTAGTTTCTACTATTCTCTTTGTTGTCATTTTTTTGTTTCTTTTTGGAATGAAAAACAAAAATAGGATCTCACTAAAGAACTCAGTGTGTAAATCGTTAAGCCTCGTCTCTTTCAGAGGCATAATTTCTATGTTTTCCTTATCTTTGAGCCTTTTTTCCCTCTGTTGGGAGGGATCAGTCAAACTCTTCGAACATGTTTTCCCTCTATTGGGAGGGCTCCGCATAGGATGATGTATGTAATCTCTTTTTCAAGGCAATAGAAAGATATACAAATAATAGATTTGTAAAGTTGAAAGTTTAAAAAAAAATCATATTCATTAAATGTAGTTTTGGTAAAAATATAATTAATTAATAATAATAATAATATATAAAATACTCATAATTATGTCCACAAGTGTTTAGATATTATCTGGTATTTTTGGTTTCATTGAGCAAATAAACAAGATTAATCTGGTTACAACAGAATTCATTTCATAGCCGTCTATATATTGTTATGTTTAAATGCTTCTTGATTAAGATTTAAATGAGCTAAGTTAAATCGTTAACTAAAACCATGGCATTAATAATAATATTTTTAGATTTTTTATGCTTACAATTTACTTTTTCTATCCTAATGATAAAAACAAAAAAATACTAACACTTTGAAATAAACACCTACCTATGTCCTGTCGTTGCCATAACCTCGACTGAACTTCTTGTGACTCTTTCTACTGCAGATTGTGAC
The DNA here is from genome assembly GCA_001517045.1 of Pseudotsuga menziesii. NCBI lineage: Eukaryota > Viridiplantae > Streptophyta > Pinopsida > Pinales > Pinaceae > Pseudotsuga > Pseudotsuga menziesii. The sequence continues at coordinate 345,716 of LPNX010287377.1, forward strand.
CTGAATGGTGGTGCCTTTTTTCGCATGTGGGTATTGGGGATTGTGAGGGGGTTCTGTATGTGGGGGGGGGCTTACTTCTTAGTCCTAATGAACAACCCACGTTTTGTGACCCTGGACTCCTAAAGACACTACCCATTTTTACCGACCATACTCCTATGTCATAGTCCACTCTCCCTCTAGCATGTATTAGACATGAAAACGTAATGATTAGGCATGGCCGTCGACCTAAACCCAAGGGTGTTTGGGGTGTTAATACTGATTCGGGGGACGAATTTTATGTACCACTCTATGTTCACATTAAAGTGGTTTCTTGAGTTTGGTTGGATTCAGCTTCTCCTCCACCTTTTGGGACCCTTAGACCTTTGGACTCCCAACGTATGGTGACTTAATGTGGATTTTATCCCACAACATCCGTTGGTTCGGAGGGTGGCCCAAATTGTTATCCCTCAGGAAGCTATTGGATGAATTGTAGTCTAACATGATATTTTTTAAGGAAACTATGTGTAACCAAGAACAGGTTCTACTTTCCTTTTCACTCCTATGATCGGGTTGGGAGTTGTGTGCATGTGATGCTATCGGTCTTTCGGGGGGATTACTCTCGGCCTGAAACCCTATGTTGATCATATTTTGATCTTTTGTTACTGTTGTGGGATTTCTCCTTAAAGCTAGGTTATGTGGGGCATCTTGTGTTTGGAAATTCCTTAATATTTATGGTCCTTGTGTTGATAGGGTTTGTTTTTGGTATTTGGTGATATCCAAAGGTCTGTTAAATTTACCACACCTCTTAATTGCAGGTGATTTAAATTTCACTCTTTCTTGTACTGAGGTCTGGGGTGATTCAATGAGAAGTGACCCTCTTACTGGTTAGTTTTCAAAGTTACTTGTGCACTCACAGTTGGTTGATATCATGCCCCATATTTTGGGCCCGACTTGGCACAATGGATGTGCTGGGGGTGCTGGCATTGGCAAACATTTGGACCGATTTCTCATTTATGACAATGTGGGAAGACGCGCGGAGCTTCCGGAGATTGAGGACTCTATTGCTGAACTTTTTTTACTTGTTCCTACCGGTATTTTATCAGTGGAGGATACCATACAACTTGTTGTACTTAAGGCTCACAAGGATTCCATTTGGCCTTTGAGATTTCAACCCTGAAAATTAAGAGCCAAGATGTATGGGTTTCGAAGGGTCATGCTAATACAATTTTTTTCCAAAACTTTGCAAACGCCCATCATAATATGAATACTATTTGGGAGATTATTGACCAAGGGGGTAAGCTATGCACCGATGATGCATCTCTGAAAAGAGATGCGGTTGTTTTTTTTTATTCATCATTTATGGAAAGCACTTCTTCACATAGTTAGGAGAATCTTAACTTAGATACACCTTTTTCCCAACTTTTTTTTATCCTATTATGGTGATCGATGTGGGGAGGCAGTTACGCGGGAGAAAATTGAGGTTGTTTTAAAGGATTTTGCTTCTGACAAAAGTGTAGGACCTGATGGTTGGATTGTCAAATTTTTCATATCTTTCTTTGATCTAGTTGGAAAGGACCTCTGGGAAGCGGTGGAACAATCCCTATTAAAGGGTTTTGTTCTTAGATCTCTTAAATCCACTTATCTTACACTAATTCCTAAGTGTGATAATCCCGACTCCTTTATGGATTTCAGGCCAATTTCACTTTGCAATTTAGCCTACAAGGTCATTACCAAATTTATTTCCAATCTTTTGAAACCATTACTAGTCGAGGTTATCTCCCAAGAAAAATTTGGTTACCTAAAAAATTGACATATCCTATAGGCCATGGGGATAACTCAGGAGGTCATGCATACCATCAAAACTCGCAATTTTGAGGCATCGGTACTGAAGATGGACCTAGTTAAAGCGTATGATAAATTCAATTGTACACTGTTGTGACTTATCTTTTTGCAGGTTGGTTTTGAATTGGATATTGTCGACTGGATTATGGGGTGTCTGACGTCTGCAAATTTTATGGTGCTCATAAATGGTACACCATCGTCCACTTTTAATGTGAGTTGAGGCCTCAAGCAGGAATGACCTCTCTCATGCCTACTGTTCCTTCTTGTGATGGAGGGTCTGAGTTTACTTATTGTAGATGAAAAAGGAAAGGGAAACATTACAGGTATTGTTATTGATCCGACATTTGCACTCACTCATCTTTATTTGTAGATGATGTTGTTCTGTTTGGCAGGGGAACGTTGGTGCAATGGTGTTGCTATAGAAGGATCATTGATATTTTTACAACATATTCTAGTATGTTAATTAGTTTAGAGAAATCATCCTTTCTGAAGAATAACATTGATGATTACCTGGATAATGACATCCATGCTCTCCTTCCTTTTAATATGGAACCGATTGGGGTGGGCTTCAAGTACCTGAGTTTTTGGGTGAAACCACTCATTTACCATTTATCTTATTGGAATTGGTTGTTGCAAAAATTTGAGACCAAAGTCAGTAACTAGACTTATCGTCTACTTTCGTTGGGTGGTAGACTTATTCTGCTAAAGTCTGTATTGAGTGGTATACCGGTTTACTAGTTTTCACTCTATAAGATACCTTGTTCGATCTTAAATATTATTAGACGACTCATGTGCAATTTATTGTGGGGTGGAAAGACTTCTTCTCACTTGACTCATCTGGTCCAATGTGATATTATCACTAGATCCTACTTGTGTGGAGGCGGGAACATCAAGAACCTGGATTGGTTTAATTGTGCTCTCAGGATGAAGAGATTTTGGATGGTTCTCAATGGATCTAGTATTTAGAACAAGATTATTCAGAGCAAATATCTTTGTAATATCACCATCACTAATTTTCTTAGATTAGACAACCACGCGGTTTCTTGGACTTCGGTTATATGGAATGGGTTCATTAGAGATTTTGGATGGATCAACAAGTCTCTTTGTTGGAATGTTGGCAATGGCAGGTCTGTGTAGGTGGGTACAGACCCATTAATCAGTTTAGAAAATTCTTGTTACCTTTCACAGGATCTGGTGGAGTACCTACAGGATTATGGATTGAATACACTGGACTAACTCAAGGTTATGGACTACGATTTCCCTACCGCTGACACCTATTGGCTTGCTGCTAGTGATCTGGAATTGACTAGCACTTGGTCTTTGGAATGGGAAAATTATGTGGTTCACTTGGTTGTTGCGGGATTTCAGCTGCATCATGATAATGATAAATTAGTTGGTCTTTCAATAAGAAATCAGGACATGTTTCTGCAAAATTGGCCTACCAATTCTTGGCTGAGAATCACTTGTCTGCTGTAAACTGTTTGTGGCATAAGGATCTCGATACATGGAATTTGTCGCTGAAGATTAAATTTTTTATTTGGATCTAAATATGTAATAAAGTGAACACATGGGATACACTGTAGACTAAAGGGTGGAGTGGACCGAATATTTCCCCTTTTTTTTTGCGGAAAGCGAATTGGTGGACCATCTAATCCTAGACTGTTCCTTTGGGAGAACTGTCATATTTCCTAGTACTTCACACTTTGGTATATCCCTTACTATGGATGATAATTCTCTATTATTGTTTATGAATAGATGGTTGATGTCTAGATCTAAACCATTATATCTTCCCTTGTTCAATTTTTGGTCTGAGTGGTCTTACCTGTGAGCAAGAAGAGGATTCAAGCAACGAAGAAGTTGTCACCAACTTAGCAATGTACACAGAGGAGATTCAACCCCCACACCGACCTGGAGTGGAGACAGTGTCAACGAGCTTAAGTTTCACCACACCGTGATAAGCCAAGAAAGGACCAGAGCTGAAAACTATGGACAGGCCGAGAGCCAAACACATAAACAAGTAACCACTCGCGCAGTAAGGGTACAACAACGAAGTTCTGGAGTCGAGGACTAAAAAATGAAACTAAATCAACAACAAATACAATCCATGGAGCAAGCAAGCAGAGGAGCAGCTTCTCATGGCCACCAAGAAAAAAAAATACACAGAGCAGCCCGCAGGCCAGCAAAAACCTCAGAGACAAATGACTGGTGAATAGGGTTTCCAATCTTTTAAATCATCAGTGCATGGATGAGAACAGACCACGTGGTCTCCAAATATTTTAACCATGCATGGGTCTAGACTATAGTCAACCTGCATTCCAAATTATTCATTTCATTATTGGAATAATCAACAAATCAACTATGTAATCGACGGTGGAAGGTATAAATATATATTCATTGTTTACAACGTAAAAAATATATCATTGTAAGCGTTGGGGTCGAGGTTGTGTCAATTATTAACAATGATATATATAACGTTGACCATAGAGTAAGGATGGCGAGACCTTGCCATTGAAAAACAATACCAAGTCGACCATAGTATAAAATGTCAAAAATAATGAATTGTATGTTTACTTTACAATCGACTTTAAATTAGTTACAAACCATATCATTTGCAATTAGAGGTTAAGATTAGTTACAATGGCTAATAACTTATATTCATCGATGGACTATGTAGCAAAATTATTTAACCATATCAAGCAAACAATCACGGGGTTAACTTTAATGTAAGCTTTTACATTAGTGTTTTGTAGGATCAACTTTTTAATGACAATAATAATGATTCCTATCATTATTTTACGTAACAGTTTGTGATTGTTTATGGATACTTGGATTCTAGTGTAACATAAGAATCTTTGTCATATTGTCTCACTTAATGAATACCTTAGATTAGAAGTTCTACGTAATGTAATCTACTATAGTAAATATTATCAACTACAACTTATTATCAGTGAGGTAACATGACAATAGTAGTTTTATTTATGGAGTAAACCATGCACAAGGTTTGTAATTATAGAAATTATCAGGTAGTAAAATCTCTACAGGATGCAAGTGGCAATCAGATCGGTACATTATAAAATGATATGGTAATGTATATAGTTACAATAATACATGCATCAAAGCAATGATTCAAATGCTAAAGTTCAAAACTCGATGATTAGCATCTTCACATGCAAACAACAGCTTAATAATTTTCATGGCTAGTAAGATAGAGACGAGATAGAAACATGTATTCTATTGAACAGCTTTACCTTCGAAATTTACAGGAATGCTTCCATAAATAAAAGACCGTACAGTTAAATGTAACATTAGCCTTATAAGCATGATAAAATAGAAGTAAAAGTAAAACAAAGAACATGAGATCTAAGTTCACTGTAAATTTATCTGCTTCGCTAAATGGGATAAAGATAACTATCTTCATATTCATACTTTGAGTATTGTTTTATAAACAAAAACTATAGAGGACAAATTACTTTACCTCATCAGAGCTCACTTGAGAAAAATCAGTTTATTTACTAGCATATTAACATGCAAATAGAATTACTTCTTGCTACTTATGAATTAAACTTCTACTTGATCGATCGTTACCTGTTGAACCTGTAAGAATTAGCATTCCATCTGTGTTAGCATAAATCTAAGTAAGCCCAATTTTTCAAAGATAGATTTCACCTACTTGCCAAAAAGTAAACTTGTTAGTAAAGCTAAAAGAAATCTGAATGCATATCTATCTTTTATACATTACGAAAATGGAAGTTGTATTAGTTATCATGATATGAAACTGATTAATACTATTTGTTAGACTGTTTCATTTTCCGCTAACCACTAGTAGTTAGTAAACTGCATATTCAAACATTTTATGTTATCTTAAAAATTTTAAATTTTTGTGAAATCCTGGGGTACTAACATGTGGTATCAGAGCACAAGGTTCAAACACTAGGCCTTGATGAAGCTCAACTTGCTTTTATGAAACAGTGTATTAAATTATTTTGCTGATGTTGTTTTCTTTTAATGTTATTCAACAGAGAAATTTGTTTCTAAGTTTAACAACAAGTATGGAAAGACTGGAGGAATATGTGGAAGAGGAATCTCCCTTACTGAACAAGAAAACTTACAAAGAGAACCTATACAGGAAGATATAACCACTAATTCCTCAGAACTTTTACAAATAGTAAAATAATTAAAATCTGAAATGAAATCTGTTAAAAAGAAAAATGAGAGGATTATGAGAGCTCGGGAGGAGCTGAATTAGATCCTAACAGAAATATTTCATGCTGAGGGAAGGGGTAAAAGAGTTGATTCAAAAGATATTAAGTTACCAACATAAGTATAAAAAGGCTAAACAGACTAAAAATGAAAGTAGCTCATCTTCAGAAGTATTTGGTGATCAACGTAATTTTCATTCCACTAGTGATAGTAGTGATGGCAACCATTATACTAAAAAGAGAAAATATAAACCTTATGAGGAAATTTCTGGGGAGTTTAAAAAGATTAAACCACCAACATTTTATGGAGAAAATGAGAAGGGGGAGGAAGCGGAATCCTGGTTATCTGGGATGAAAAAGTACTTCCATATTTATAACTATTCTAATCAATTAAAGGTTAGAATGGCTATCTATAATCTTTCAAGGAAAGCTGATATATGGTGGAAAGATTTAAAGAGAGTGAAAGGAATAAGAGAAAAGAATGTAAATTGGAGTACCTTCAAGAAGTACTTTAAAAAGAAATTTTTATCTGAGCAGTACTATGAAGAAAGAGCAAAAGAATTTTATGAGCTTAAACTATGTACAATGACTATGAAAGATTTGAACAACAAGTTTTTAAGTTTGCTTAGGTATGTGCCATACCTTGTAGATGAAAAACTGAAGGTACAGCGGTTCTCTAGCTGTTTACCTTATCACATAAAGGATAGGATTGAGTATGACAATCCAAAAACTCTGGAAGAAGCTATGAGGAAAGCCAATTTCTATTATGAACAGAACCGGAAAAAGGAGAGAATGGCCAACTGGAAGGCCAAAAAGAATAATAATAATTATGATCAAAAGAAGAAGGAGTTTGTGCCCAGTCGAAATTCTAAAAGTAATAAGGCCAGAAATTTTCCTAACAAGAATTTCCGAGGGAATAAGAATAATTCACCAAACAATCAGAACAATCAAAAGGGTAATGAGTCTGCTAATATCATGGAAATCACACAAAGAACCCATAAAGTGCTGGGAGTGTAATGGCACACATTATGCCTCAGTCTGTCCTAATCGAAAAAAGACTGTCAATAATATCCATACAATACAGGAGGAGATGATTGTTGGAGATTTAGCGAGGACTATGCCCAGGATCAATGCAGCCTTGGAGAATCGACAGGCAAACTATCAAACTTCCATGGTGGAAGTATAAGGTAAGATAAACCAAACCCCTATATCTATTTTAATTGATCCAAGAGCTAGTCTAAGTTATATTTCACCTGAATTGGTAGAAAAATGTAAGATGCCTATTGAAAAATTTGAAAGTTCTTGGTTGGTTCAGTTAGCCACTGGTGCAAAAAGGAAGGTAACTTGTTTTGTAAAGAAATGTGCAGTAGTTATGGATCAATTTGAAACTTTTGTAAAGCTTAATGTACTACCTCTTGGTTCTTATGACCTACTAATCGGTATGGATTGGTTAGAGCAACATAGGGTGATTTTAAATTGTTATGATAAAACCTTTACTTGTATAAATAATGAGGGAAAATCAATAAGTGTAAAGGGAATCCCTAGAAAAACAACCATAAGGCATATTTCTGCTCTGCATCTTAAGAGAGCTGTTAGGAAAGGTTGTAAGTCTTATGCAGTAATAGTAACTAATGAGAAAAATCTAAATAGTATAGATAAATTAAAATTGGAGGATATACCAGTTTTAAAAGAGTATGCAAATGTATTTCTGGAAGAGATTCTGGGACTGCCTCCGGAAAGGGAACTAGATTTTACCATTGATCTGGTACCGGGTGCAGTACCCAACTCAAAGGCCCATTATCGAATGAACATACTTGAACTTAATGAACTAAAGTCACAATTAAAAGAACTTATTGACAAGAGGTATATACGACCCAGTGTGTCTCCCTGGGGGGCACCTGTCATCTTCATTAAGAAAAAGGACAGAACTATGTGACTTTGCAAAGATTACCATCAGTTGAATAAGATGACTATTAAAAATAGATACCCGTTGCCTCACATAGTGATCTGTTTGATCAACTACATGGAGCCATGGTGTTTTAGAAAATTGATTTAAGGTCTGGATATCACCAAGTTAGGATTAAAGAGGAAGACATCTTTGAAACAGATTTTAGGACTCGATATGGCCATTACGAGTTTGTCGTCATGCCATTCGGGCTTACTAATGCCCCAGCTATTTTTATGTGTTTAATGAACAATGTAATGCGTAAATATCTGAACAAATTTGTGGTCGTGTTTATCGATGACATATTAATCTATTCAAAATCTGAAGAAGAACATAAGGAACATTTAAAAATTATTTTTCAATACTTACAAAATCATCAACTCTTTGCAAAGTTTAGTAAATGTGATTTCTTTAAGGATAAAATCTAGTACTTAGGACATGTGGTGACTAAGGAAGGAATTTCGATGGATCCCAAAAAGATAAAGGCGATTGAAGAGTGGCCAGTTCCTAAAGATGTAATTGATGTTCGGTCCTTCATGGGAATTACTGGTTATTACCAGAGGTTCATTGAAGGTTTTTCAATAATTGCAAATTCGATAACTTCTTTGCAGAAGAAGGGAAATAAATTTGATTCGAATCAGAAGTGTGAGGATAGTTTTAAAAAGTTAAAAATTTTATCAACTAATGCACCTATTTTAAGAATAGCTAATCCAAATAAATATTTTGTAGTCTGTACTGATGCCTGCAATGATGGTTTAGGCAGAGTATTGACTCAAGAAGGGTATGTTATCGCTTATGAATCTAGGAAATTAAAAATTCATGAAAATAATTATGCGACTTATGATTTGGAATTAGCTTTTGTTATACATGCTCTAAAGATGTGGCGTCATCATTTAATTGGAAGAAAATTTATTCTTATGAACAATAATAAAGGACTAAAATATATTTGAAATCAGCCTAATCTGAATGCTAGACAAGCTAGGTGGCTAGCTTTTCTAAGTGAGTATGATTTCGAAATTCAGCACATTAAAGGGAAAGAAAATAAAGTTGTCGATGCATTAAGTAGAAATGCATGGCTGAACTTTGTAGTAGTTATCAGCACTTATACAACAGATATGGAAGAACATCTTAAAGCATGGTTAGAACAAGATGAAATTTACCAAAATTTACAAGCAAAAACGAAATAAAATCCAACAGAAAGTTTAAGTAAAGGGTACAGCTTGGATGATAAAGGATTTTTACTGTATAAAGATAGAATGTATGTACCAAATGTACCTAAAGTTAAGTTATTAATTTTAGATGAAATCCATAAAACTCCACACTCAGGCCATCCAGGTTATCAGAAGACTATAACTATGTTAAGAAAAGAATATTTTTGGCCAAACATGAACACTGAACTGGCAGAATATATCGCTAGGTGTTTTGAATGTCAGCAGGTAAAAACTGAACATCAACACCTAGCTAGATTACTTCAGCCATTGCCCATTCCTAGCTGGAAATGGGAGATAATTAGTCTTGATTTTGTTACTGGACTGCCTAAAAATCAGAATTTAAATGATTCTATAATGGTAGTAGTTGACAAATTGAGTAAAGTAACTCACTTTATACCTTCTAAAACTACGTATAAAGCTGCAAACATAGCTGATATCTTTCTAAAGCAATTTTTTCGACTGCATGGGATACCGAAAGTTATAATCTCAGATAGAGACCCTAAATTTACAGGTAACTTTTGGAAATCTTTGTTTAAAAGATTAAATACTACACTAAATTTTAGCACTTTGTTCCATCCTCAAACTGATGGATAGAGTGAAAGAGTAAACCAAGTATTGGAAGATTTACTAAGAATGTATGTAAAGGATCAGCCAGGTAAATGGGAGGATTATTTGCATCTGGTGGAATTTGCTTATAATAATAATTATCAAGCTTCAGCCAGATTTAGTCCTTTCAAAATATTCTATGGAAGGAAGTGTAACACTCCTATCTCTTGGAGTAATCCGATGGACAGATTAGTATTAGGTCCTGAACTATTGAAAGAATTGGAAGAAATTGTAAAGCAGGTACAAGGTAATCTGAAAATTGCGCAAGATCAACAAAAAAGTCAAGCAAACCTTAAAATAAATCCAAAGGAGTTTCAGGTAGGTGAACATGTGTTCATCAAGGTGAGACCCAAAAAGAGCTCTCTGAGGTTGGGTATTTGTGCCAAACTAGCACCTCGTTACTGTGGTCCATTTGAAATATTGTCCAGGATTGGACAGGTAGCTTATCAATTAGCATTACCACCGAACTTAAGAGTTCATAATGTTTTTCACATTTATGTATTAAAAAAATATGTTCATGATGCTACTCATCTTGTTAACTGGAATGATGTACAGGTGGAACCAGAAGGATATTTTCTGGTGGAACCAGACTGTATCCTCGAGCGGAGGGAGATCACACTTTGGAACCGCACCATTGGTCAGGTGAAGGTGCAATGGAAGCACCTTAGTCCAGAGGAAGCCACCTGGGAATTGGAAAGTAATATGCGGGATGCATATCCAATTCTATTCCAGGGGAATTCTGAGGATGAAGAATAAATAAAATTGAGGACAATGTTATAATTTAAGGGGGTGTGTATGTCACATACCCCAATTTCGCAAAAACAATTTTATATTATTTGAGGACAATATGTTAAATTTTATGCTAAGTTGTAATTGATGACTTAGAAGGGTCAAGGATATTTAATGTAAATTCTAAATATTTTATTTATAAATAAATAAAGGAGGAGACAACAGCTTAGGAGAGCTGTTAAAAGAGTGTTTACTGGTCAAATTGCTGGAGGAGACTGGGTGGAGAGCAAACTGACATGTGGCAGCATCCTCAAACCACTTCTAGTTGTTGTAGGTGGAAACCTCCCTACATTTGTGGTCATGATTCCCCAAGAAAGTGGAATTAGAGCAGGTGGCTCAATTAATGAAAACTAACCCAAAAGACGTAGGAAATCTTTATAAAAATTCCCATTGAAGAGAGCTGGGGTTGCTCATTCTATACAAGTGATTATTCAGGTTGAATGAATGTACTTCAAATAAATTCAATGGAAGGGAAATTTGGAAAGTTTTTGAGGGGGTAACTGTTGATTGATCTAGTGCAGATTTTAAGGTGAATATTATACTACTGAGAGCAGAGTGTTTTACTGAGGTATTGAACTAGTCAGTTGACAGAGGGTTCTACTGTTTGCATTCTCCACCAGTTCTCAGCCAAGAAGACCAAGAACGGGATTGGGGGTCCTAAAGAAGCGTTGTTTGAGCGCTCTCCAGGAGATTAGTAGGGAGGAACGACCTCCTAAAGTTGTTGTCATCTGTCCTCAATAGGTTCTATGTTATTTTATTTTACTGTGTTAGTTAAATAAATCTTAGTTTGATTGTTATGTGAATGTTAAAAGTTTAGAGTTGATGAAATGCTAGATTTAGTATTCTTATTAGATTGTTATAGAAATGATAGTGGTTTAGGGAATTAATGAAATAGATTGAAAATAAATTTCTACACTATGTTTTTCCCCACCTGGAAACTAGGTCGTACTCTAGCACAGTTAGAATGTGTTTAGGTAGATGAAAGAATTCTGAAGAGAATGAAAATAGCAGATAGGATCTGGTATCTGTAGATAGTAGAGTAAATTTATTTCAATATTTTAAATATTAGGAAAAACAATGTTATAGTTCATTTTTGTTTATTGTTTTTACTTAGTATAACTAAATAAAATGCAGGAAAAGAAATAGTAACTACACTAGAGTTACAACAAGAGTATACTGATACAAATAGAAGTTATAGAAGATAAAAGTTATTAACCACACAATATATCTTATAAACTAATTACTAAATTCTAAACCATTACTTAAAAATAAACCAGATTAGGGTTATTTATATAAACCCTTATTCTATGAAAAATAAACAGAGTTCCAAGGTTAACCATCCATTCTTTACAGAGTTCTGAATAACTATAATTTACAGAATAGAAATAAAAAAAACAAGTGTAGATGTAAACATTAAATAATATAAACTAAGAATTTCCTATTAAAAACTATTTTATATTTAATAAACAGGCTTATAACCTATGCAAGATAAACCTGAGGGTCGAAACCCTAGCTTATCATTTATCTTTCTATAAATTAATTTATATAAGTTTTAACGACATACATTGATAACTGTGTAAATAAATTAAACAAGAAGACTTTAAGCTAGACTAATTACAGTCTTATCTCTAAAACTTTATAATATATTTATAAACTCATTTATTTTAAATACTTCTTAAACAGGTTAATAAACATCAATACACCTGTACAAGCGAAATAGAAGCAAACAGGAAACTGTGCTCAAATAATAATTAATTTAAGAGTACATTTATACAAGGGTTTCACTTCGAGTAAACCCTAACAATTATTTAATTACTGATAAGAATAAAATTATAAATTTACATTATGACTGTTCCACAGTCTTTATATTAATATTATTATTTATAAACGTAGCATAAACACTAAATTTCTTCACTGTCAGTAGAAGAAGGAAATAAAAACCTATTTTACAATAACATTATTTACAGGTTAATGAAATCATAACAATTGCGAAACAGAGCTCGAGATAAATAAAATCTTTATTTATAAAAACAACTGTAATACATTGTCAAGCCATAAGGTTGAATCCTAACTTAAAAATCAAATACATGCCACGGCTCAAAGGCCGGTTTTACCCAGCATAACAGGATGGGTCTACACTTAAAAGTGGAAAGCAACATTATATTAAATCCCTAACTAATGATGAATCGAAACAGGCTTCCAAGCACTGTTTATTTCTCCTTTTAAAAACCTCATTGCAAGTAGGGTAAAACCCAGTTGAAAATAGGGCTTCCCAGTTGGGGCCACAAGTCCACAGGAGCTGGCCATTGTTGTTCCTCTTCACTGAAGTTCGAGCTGTCTTAGTTCTTGTAAACAACACATTTACAGAGAGTTAGAATGATGCACTGTTATAAGTTAAAAACCCTAAAACGTATTGATAACTTAACAAAGAAATTGTCGTAATAAGGGACTGAGTGGTCTTACCTGTGAGCAAGAAGAGGATTCAAGCAATGAAGAAGCTGTCACCATCTTAGCAATGTACACAGAGGAGATTCAACCCCCACACTGACCTGGAGTGGAGACAGTTTCAACGAGCTTAAGTTTCACCACACCGTGATAAGCCAAGAAAGGACCAGAACTTAAAACTATGGATAGGCCGAGAGCCAAACACATAAACAAGTAACCACTCACGCAGTAAGGGTACAACAATGAATTTATGGAGCCGAGGACTGAAAAATGAAACTACAGCAACAACAAATACAAGCCACTGAGCAAGTAAGCAAAGGAGCAGCCTCTCATGGCCGCCAAGAAAAAAAATACACAGAGCAGCCCGCAGGCCAGTGAAAACCTCGGAGACAAATGATCGGTGAATAGGGTTTCCAATATTTTAAATCACTAGTGCATGGACGAGAACAAACCACGTGGTCTCCAAATATTTTAACCATGCATGGGTCCATACTATAGTCAATCTGCATTCCAAATTATTCATTTCATTATTGCAATAATCAACAAATCAACTATGTAATCGACGGTGGAAGGTATAAATATATATTCATTGTTTACAACGTAAAAACTATATCATTGTAAGAGCTGGGGTCGATGTTGTGTCAATTATTAACAATGATATATATAACATTGACCATAGATTAAGGATGGCGATACCTTGCCATTGAAAAGCAATACCAAGTCGACCATAGTATAACATGTCAAAAATAATGAATTGTATGTTTACTTTACAATCGGCTTTAAATTAGTTACAAACCATATCATTTGCAATCAAAGGTTAAGATTAGTTACAATGGATAATAACTTATATTCATCGATGTACTATGGAGCAAAATTATTTAACCATATCAAGCAAACAATCACGGGGTCCAATTTAATGTAAGCTTTTACATTAGTGTTTTGTAGGATCAACTTTTTAATGACAATAATAATGTTTTCTATCATTATTTTACAAAATAGTTTGTGATTGTTTGTGTATACTTGGATTCTAGTGTAACATAAGAATGTTTGTCATATTGTCTCACTTGATGAATACCTTAGATTAGAAGTTCTAAGTAATGTAATCTACTATGGTAAATATTATCAACTACAACTTATTATCAGTGAGGCAACATGACAATAGTAGTTTTATTTATGGAGTAAACCATGCACAAGGTTTGTAATTATAGAAATTACCAGGTAGTAAAATCTCTACAGGATGCAAGTGGCAATCAGATCGGTACATTATAAAATGATATGGTAATGTATATAGTTACAATAATACATGCATCAAAGAAATGATTCAAATGCTAAAGTTCAAAATGCGATGATTAGCACCTTCACATGCAAACAACAACCTAATAATTTCCATGGCTAGTAAGATAGAGACGAGATAGAAACATGTATTCTATTGAATAGCTTTACCTTCGAAATTTACAGGAATGCTTCCATAAATAAAAGATCGTACAGTTAAATGCAACATTAGCGTTATAAGAATGATAAAATAGAAGTAAAAGTAAAACAAAGAAAATGAGCTCTAAGCTCACTGTAAATATCTCTGCTTCGCTAAATGGGATAAAGATAACGATCTTTATATTTATACTTTGAGTATTGTTTTGAAAACAAAAACTATAGAGGACAAATTACTTTACCTCATCAGAGCTCACTTGAGAAAAATCAGTTTATTTACTAGCATATTAACATACAAAGAGAATTACTTCTTGCTACTTATGAATTAAACTTCTACTTGATCAATCGTTACCTGTTGAACCTGTAAGAATCAGCAGTCCATCTGCGTTAGCATAAAGCTATGTAAGCACAATTTTTCAAAGATAGATTTCACCTACTTGCCAAAAAGTAAACTTGTTAGTAAAGCTGAAAGAAATCTGAATGCAGATCTATATTTTATACATTGCAAAAATGGAAGCTGTATTAGTTATCATGATATGAAACCGATTAATACTATTTGTTAGACTGTTTCATTTTCCACTAACCACTAGCAGTTAGTAAACTATGTATTCAAACATTTATGTTATCTTAAAAAATTTAAATTTTTGTGAAATCCTGGGGTACTGACAGTGATAGTACTGACTTTGTATTTCATTTTGTGGTTGTAGGGTATAATTTTCTACAAATTCAACCACTGATAGTATTGTTCCGAGAGGGAAGGTGTCTTGGCATATTCTGAATTGCTCATCTTGCCACTGTGCCATATCGACACATTGAATGTACTTTTGGATCTTTCAACGAAACTATGAAATAAATTCACATACTTGCACCTGGTGGGAAACAAAATAAACAATGTTATAAAACAACATAAAATATTTACATGAATATTAATTTATGTTAATAAACAATGTTATAAAACAACATAAACAATATAGTCATTTAAATGAATATTATTCGTGTACATTGTCACCTGTGAAGTCACAAATTTAATCTTCATGCTCTCTTTCCCATCACGTAGCTGATATGTCTCATACTGATAGTTCTGTTTCTCGACAATTGTATTCCCAAATGGTTGATCTTCACTCTCATGGATGAAATCAAACCATAATGATAGCCCACCACATTTGTTGCAAGAACCCTCTACACATTGTTTTAAGTAATATTTCTTCCCATCTTTCCTTAGACACATTATGCTATGGATGAAATCTCTCAATGGCATTGGCGGTACTGTACTTGAGCATTCTTGCCCATGGTTAGGATGCAAAAAATTGTGTATATGTGCAAATGTATGATAATATATATCAAACTATATGTGGTACCTAAAACAACAAGTGTTTCAAATGGTATTGATTCCAACATACCAAGGCTTGCATTTTTCAAAAGATCTTTTCCTGAGCCTTAGCTCTACGTGGGCAATTTTAAACATCTCGAACAATTGAGTTTGTGTCATGTCAAGATAAAGTTTAACATGTTGTTCATTATTCATAGAACCCCTACAACGTTTTTTCAAATCCTTTTTGTTAGAAGAAGGCTTAGTGTTATCGTGCCAAAATGTGTGCACTAGTCCCTTCACTGCTTCGACTAACTTCATGTCTTTACAGGGAAACCTACCGCTAAATTGCCATAATGTTTCCATTTATCCCTCTGCATCAAGGCTGTATATTCTTACTAAATATTTTTAAGTGTATTTGGATGTAAAGGCACATATTGTGATGTGCATTTAAGTAAACAACATTGTCTTGTGGATATACTTACAATTGATTTAGCCGAGTCGCGTGAGCCACATTATAGTCCTATGAACGAGTTTTTTTACCAATCGATGTGAATGAAGCATCAAGAGATTTAACAATGTGATTACTTGATTCGATATTCTTCAATGTTATTATGCCTAAATTTCTTCTAACAGTTTCCCTACTCCTAGATTTAATCAAAGCTAAAAACAATTGACATTTACCGGCTTCAGATTTTTTTATCAAAATATTGTTTCATTATTTGAGAACAATGACGAAGGATAGTGCATTTAGGCACCTTACCTTCCATGGAATTCAATTCACTCTCATCCACTTGTATGCGTTTAGTAGTTCTCTTTCGTATTGATGCAAGATTTTTGTCCATTTGAAATGTTGGAGTGACGTTTACATCCACTACAGGATGACAACTTCGATTAGGAGATTGAACCACCTGGCAAGGTTGTTGTGGAGCCACATTTTCATTGTCATGAACATAATTATTGAAGTCTTCACAAAATTTTCCGCTTAATAATATACCAATATTTTCATCTTCCCCATAACCAGCTTCCATTAACATTGCATTATCCTCCTCAACCTCTACATCAGGTATCAATGTTTTTCCCCGAGATGTTGAGGCATGCGTATTTGATGCAAAGTGTAGTGTTCCATCCAATGAACTCAATACTAAAATGTGGGTCACTAGAGAATGAATGGTATTGTCCACTATCAAACTCCTCTGCTTTGACTCTTCCTCTGGGGTATCCAACATTGTATTTTCTATTGAATTGTTCTGCTTCACCTGTTGAGTGGAAATGGGAAGTATTTTCTCATCGATTGAACACCAATGATTTTTGTATTCTTCCCTCTTCTTTTCTTTTTGTTTTCATCTTGTTCTTGTGTAAGCGGATTCCTCGCTGATTTCCGGCCTCTATTACGTACATTCCCCATTGAAATCCACCCAAACTTGGAAAATACCTATGGATTTGTGTAATAAATGATGAAATGATGGTTTGAACAGTTCTTTGTGCATAGGTTCAGAGGAATTATTTCTTTTTCTATAGTAAAACTAGCCCATGACCTGAAACCCAACATTTTTTATAAAACAAATATCACATATGTGATATAACACATGTATGTTTTAATGCATATGTGTTATATCGCACATGTGTTATGGATATAATGATTTACCCCTAATGGTCACTATGTAAAACATGGTTAGCATATCACATATGTGATATAGCGCATATCCGATATAACGCATATGTGATATATCACATATGTGATGTATCACATATGCGATGTAGTGCATATGACATAGGAAAAATTAACATTACATTGATTAAGCTAAAAGAGGAGGGGGGCAGTAGTCAAAGGAGGGAGAGAAAGGTATAGAGGGAATCATGGGAGGGACAGATGGGTAGGGGAGAGATATGGCGGGATGAAGGGAGGGATGGGTAGGAGAGAGATATGAAAGGGGGAATGAAGAGAGGAGAAATATAAGTGGGAGGGGAATAAATATAAGTGGAAGGGAGGGATGGGGGGTAAGAGATATAGGTGGAATGGGAGAGGGAGATATATAGCAGGGAAGGATGATTGGGTGCTGGAAATATATAGGATAATGGATGGAGGAAAGATATACAATAATGGATGGAGGGACAAATGGGGGGGGGTTTTAAAGAGTGAGAGGGAGGAGAGGGAGGAGAGGGATGGATGGAGTGGTTGTATATAGAGAGGTAGAGAGTGAGTGAGTGAGAGAGATAAATGGGGGGGTGGTTAAAAAGTGAGAGGAGGGAGAGTCAAAGAGAGAGAGAGAGAGAGAGATGGAGGGAGAGACAATGATGGATGGAGGGGTGGTTAGAGGGTGAGAGAGTGGGATAATAACAATGAGAAAGGATGGATTTAGGGAAATGAAGTATGGTCAAGGATCGTTACACCAAGGGATATAGGTGAGGAATTGTTTGTGTGTGAGAGAGATAGAGAGAGGGTTATATAGAGAGATATGGAGAGAGGGTGTGTGTATGTGTTTGGAAGAGACAAAGGGGGAAGTTTGGTTATAGAGAGAGAGGGGTGTGGTGTTCCAAGACCAAGAGGTGTGTAACTTTGTTTGAGGGGGGAGTGGTGAGATAAGGAAGGAGGGGGGAGAGAGGAAGAGAGGGAGGGAGGGGAAGAGAGGAAGAGAGGGAGGGAAAGGGATGAGAGAGATGGTTGAGGGATGGTTATACATGCATAGGGATAGTGAAGGAGATAAATAGCGATGGTTAGATAGAGAGGGATGGAGAAAGGGTGTGTGGATGTGTGTGAGAGAGACAAAAGGGGGAAGATTGGTTATAGAGGGAGAGAGGGTGTGTTTTTTCAATACCAATAGGTGTGTAAGTTTGTTCAAGGGGGGAGTAGCAAGATAAGAAAGTTTGGTTATTAAGCTCCTTAGTCCATTTTAGATTGGTTCAAAAATCATATTAAATATCCCATGCATGCTTCTAAACATTGGATCGCTATCAATTGAGTTGTTCTTGTGCTCAGTGATAGTTTAGCTTAGAAGGTTGGAATTGGTTCTCAGTTTAGGATTAGATTAGATGATGTTATGAGTTGTAGCAATAGAATATTGGTGAAGAATGAATTATATTTTTTCTTACAGAGTTAGAATATTTTCATTCTAACTGATATTGTTGATGAAGATGCCTCTTTAACCTGGAAATGGGGATGGGAGACAAAATTCACTTGATAGGTCGATTGAAAGATCAATTGAATTGTTTTCTTTTAGAACTAAAATTCAGACAAGTTTAATTAAACTAATATCTAGATGTTTTGATCAAGACTCTAAATAAGAATGGAGGAGGTTACACATTGTATCCAGACTATCAAAATCTTATGAATGTGGAGGATTTGGAAGATAGATGGTGGTGGGAAATGATTTGGAGAATTAAAGATCCAAAAAGTCTAAAATTCTCATGTGGCTTGCTCTCAAATCAAAATTCTTGATTGAATATCTCTATCAAAAGAAAAATAATGAAAGTCCTCGAATATGTTATATTTGTTGGCAAGGTGGTGAAGACATATCCCACATATTCATGAAATATCCCTTTTCTCTTCAATTTTGTAATAAGATAGAATGCTAGTTAGGAAAGAAGGATATTTGGAAGTACGAGTCTGTGGAGGTAGGCCTAAAAATATGGTTTTCATGAGAATATCTAAACAATTATAGAGCAATTATTTTCCTAACTAGCTGGAAACTTTGGAATTATAGGAATGTTGTGTATTTTGAGAATTGTCCCTCCCATTCTACACAGGTTTCTACTGCTATGTGCACTTTTGATAAATATTTGAAGGAATATTCGAATTTTAAGATCAATAGATATAAAACACATATGCGTTATAATGCATATGCATTTTATATCGCATATGTGTTATAACGCATCTGTTTTGTATCGATATGTGTTATAACGCATGTGTTTTGTATCAATATGTGTTATAATGCATGTGTTTTGTATCGCATATGCATTTTGTAAAATTTAAAATTTCGGCGGGAATAAGGCTTGGCATCATGTTCAGAAATAGCTTTGGACTACCAAACCTATTGGCTAGGACAAATAAATGAGGGTTATTGCCTATATTTTAGAATTCTATGAATATGCTTAGTTTCGATGGCGTTTTTTGCTATGGCAAACACAATATTTTTTTATGAAAATATAGAATATTGTAGAATACAATCTTACAATTCTGAATATGTAATTTTTTCCTACAGATGTATGTTTTATTTATTTATTATTATTTTCTAAATGACATGGGTCAGTTTTTTAAAATAGATACATCCATTGTTTTTTATATAACTTTTGATTTCCTTCACCATTTCGCAAGAAAACTATATGGTGCACTAGAGGAGAGTGAGATCTACAATATTATATATTTAAATCAATAATTACATTAATTTTAACCCCTAAAGTGTTTCACTTGCATAAAACGTTTTCGTTTCAAGGCTTTTAGACTTCAATAATTAATAATAATAAAAAATAATTCATGAAAAAAATTGAAAAAATAGTATTGCACTAGTACCATATGTCCTTTATATGTCTGAAATATTTTATCCAAAAATGTGATCGTTTACCTCATATAGTGTTGCACCCGCACAAACATATATGCTATGATGTGCTGAAAATTTGAAAACCCAATTTAAGGGAAACTAATTTTATAATCGTTTACACAAATTTTATACAGATAAAAGTTATATATTATGAAATCTTATTCAATTACCTAACTTTTATCTTTTTACTTCATCTTCAAATCAGTTAGGGAATTACCTCTAATTGTCACCTAAATTCTAAGGTTCCATGTTTTTTCAATGTTATGTGGCATCTAAAGTGTCCTTAAAGGAGTCCATGATTGTGCATCAGCCCAAGAAGTGATGGCACTAGAATTTGCTTTCTCTTTATCTAGCTATTTTTTGGCTTTATTTATGTGTCTTCATTATCTCTAGATTTATCCTTCATCCCGACTTCTAATTTATAGCTACCAAACGCACCAAAATGTACAAACTTGTTCTCAAGAGCCACCATGAGAATCATTATGTTGTGAGAGAAGTCAATGACTTATGCTTCTAACATTGAAAATATATCCTGCATTATTCATCCCTTGTATTTTTATTATTGTACTCATTTGTCATGTCTATGGTTATGAAAAATCTTACATACACCATTTCTTGGATCCTGCAACTTCCCACATAAATCCCCAAGAAACTTGTGATGATACCGAAATTTCCATGGATATTCCACTGAAATACATCCATGACAATAGATCTTCTAATATTCTACAATATCTTATTATATAGTGTATACTTTAGATTACATATTTAATTTTACTATCTTAATGTATGAATAATGAGATAATTGGAACTAAAATGAAATATGCAAGCAAAACACACACCATCCACATAATGAATAGAAGATGTACAATAGGAAAACCCAATTCAAGAAAATACCAAGTAGAAGGTACAAATAAAATTCATTACTTAGGAAATAAAGTTCTCTCACTATGGAGTTTCCATGGAAACTATGGCATGAATGGATACTACAAGATCTTCTACTTCCTCCATTATTTTTCAATATCCCACTCATAGATGCTTTAAACAACTATTGAACAATAAAAATACCAATAAAATGGAACCCTCATTTTCTTAGTATCCTAATATTTAACATATCCTCATATATATCTAGGGTTAGGGTTAGTGTTAGGGTAAGTTTTGTATGCCTCAACCTCCAATTAAGATTAGGGATTTTAACCATCCAAATATTCCTAGAAGTCCACACATGACTAACTCCACATGTGTGAGTAATGGAAGCTAGCATGTGGCATCCATTTGGTACCATGGTTTCTTGATGATGAATCCTTGTTTGGATTTTAAATGCTCACAAGAAAATTTATCATTGTGGATACTTCGTGTTGAGTAAAATAGTTGTCCTTGATGTCAAAACTGTTAACGAAAGTCAAAGATATGATGGCAGGATAAAACCAACAAAATAACAAAGGAATAACCCTGTTGCAGGTTGTAGGTTGAATGAAAAATGAATAACCCTGTTGCAAGTTGAACGAATGAGATCGATCATCTAAGTAATGGCTCACAATGTTCTTGCTGAATGAACTAGTGCAGAGGTTAAACATGTGCAAATTGGCAAAGTTTCGTAAAAGATCAAGATTAGATGGATGAGGTTAGTTCCACTAAAATAGATCAACGGTTCGAAAAAAGAATTGTAGAAAGCGAAAAGGCCCAAAGCAATTAGTCGAAGTCATGAATTTTGCATTTTGCGGTGCAGAAAGGAGCTTGCGAAAAGACAAGACCAGAAAGAGGAAATCCCGGAAGCCGGTTCCCCAACAATCAAGATCAGATGGCTTATATTAGTCCTGCACTAGACTTGACAGTTAAGGATTAGTTCTGATGGTTAGGCGAAAAATCCAAAGTTCCGCAAAATATCAATATCGGACAGCTGAGATTAGTTCTGCTAAAACAGATCAACGGTTCAGAAAAAGAAGTGCAGAAAGAAGAAAGGTGGAAAATCAATTAGCAGAAGTCGTGAAACATTGAGTTTCTAACTTCCGCATTCCACAGTGTGGAAAGGCTAGTCCGAAAAGCGGATGGTGAAAAGTCAAGATACGATTTGAGGAAATGTTACATTTTCATATCCCGCATCTCATGTCCTGCAATCTGGAGATCGACGCTCATGGAGAAGACCGGTGAAGATCAACAGTGGGGAATCGTTGAAACAAGAAATTGGTGTGGAAATACGATTTCAAAAGGGAAATCTGTAGAGTAGATCAACGGTCTGGAGAGATTCATACATAAGATAAACTGTCCAAACTATATCTAGAGAAGAAGATTACAGAAGTACCAGAAAATGATAAACAGGGATGCGGAAATGAATTCTGAGTTGTGGGAAGAACGAAACAGTGTTTTTGCTGAAACTTAACGATGAAATGATGTGATCGTTGAACAAGTAGATGATGAATAGTTGTTTCTGTGAGTAAACAGTCACGATCCAAAATGAAAGAGTGCATCTGTGGAGAGATGTGTTGATAAGAAATAGGTAAAGGGTATTTATTGAATAAATGTGTAAAGAATTAGGCGTCTCTATTAGGAAGCATCACAGAGACCAAAGTGGATAGTTTACAACTGTTCCAAAATACTGATAAAATCAATATAGGGTGGCAGGGTGGTGCTAGGGCAGGCCACAGGTCTGCACGGTGTCGAAGCCTCCTTCCAGTCACAGCTGGAGAACGGGGTGTCATAGCATCCTTGTCTGTTGAAGCAAGCAAAAAACCATAGGGGTGTTGTAGCATCCCTATATGTAGTTGCAAGAAAAAACCTAGGGTGTGTTTACATCCTTTCTGTAGCAGCAGATAAACAATTTTGTAAATTCATCTTATTAATGAGTTTATGTTGGTGGTTTTCTATTTGAGGTTTCCACAATAAAATCTGTGTATGGATTGTTGATTTTTGTTTATTTTAAGGTAAAAGGGACAATACGGATTCACCCCCCCCCACCACCACCTCTCAGTATTGTGGGATAAACCAACAATTGGTATCAGAGAAGGTTCCTTCACAATAGCTTAACCACTGGAAGGAAGATCCCATCCAAAAATCACAATGGATCAACAAGAAGGATTGGCCACTAACAAACCTCCACTATTTACTGGAGAAAATTATGCTTACTAGAGTGTAAGAATGAGGTGTCATCTGATGTCCCTGGGATGGAAGGTTTGGGCAGCAATAGAAAAGGGGCTTAAAATAGGAAACCAATACCCTACAAACCTAGTTGAACTAGGTGAATATGAAGGTAATTCCAAAGCTCTAAACACAATCTTAAGTGGTTTAACAAAATCGGTATTTACTAAAGTTATGCAATGCACATCTCCCAAACAAGCTTGGGACAAGTTGAAAATTATCT
Organism: Pseudotsuga menziesii; assembly: GCA_001517045.1. Classification (NCBI taxonomy): domain Eukaryota; kingdom Viridiplantae; phylum Streptophyta; class Pinopsida; order Pinales; family Pinaceae; genus Pseudotsuga; species Pseudotsuga menziesii. The sequence goes on from LPNX010287377.1 coordinate 369,362, forward strand.
ATGAAGGAGAATCTAAACTTCAAACATTTAAAGGTCAATTTGAAAGTCTTAAAATGAAAGAAGAAGATAATATTGGTGAATACCTTCTTCGTGTAGATGAAGTTGTTAATGTGATCAGAGGGCTTGGAGGAAAATTAAAAGAAAATGAAGTGGTAAGCAAGGTACTAAGAACATTACCAATGAGATATGACCCAAAGGTATCCACCTTAAAAGAATGAGATGGTCTTAAAAAGGTAACAATGGATGAGTTACATGGAATTCTCACTACGTATGAGATGAGACCAGGACAAAATGGATCTTCAAGAAAAGAAGAAGCTTTTAAAGCCTCCTTAAAAAATAAATAAAAAAACCCAAATGATGAGGAAGCTCTTTTTATTAATAAACTTGAGAGAGGGACTAGAAAATACAAGGGGAAGTTACCTTTAAATTGTTCTAATTGTGGAAGGATTGGACATTTTTCCTCTAAATGCACCTACACTAAACAAGATGAGAATGAAGAAAAGGAAACTTCGAAGTTCAAAAAGGGTAAACCAAGAAATAAGAAAAAAACCTATGGGGGAAAAAGAAAATTTTTTACACCATGGAAGACAGTGAAGATTCAGATAGAAGTGAAGTTGAAGAAACTGAAGTTTTATTTATGGGACTAGATACTCAAGCCTCAAATAGTGACTCGGATGTAGAAGGAGAAGTAGATGCCAAAAAGGTTGAGGAGGACCTACACCTACAACTCAAAAGAAGAATACAGGAGTTTGAAAAGCTTGCAGAAGAAATCATGCAATTCAAGAGAAAGCTTGATGAAGGATCTATCAAATCAAAGTTTGAGAATAGATCAAGGATTCTAGATGACATTCTGAGTAGCCAAAGACCATCAAGTGATAGGTCTGGTTTGGGGTTTGTTAAAAAGAAGAATACAAAGAGTTTTCATGTCACCAATCAAGAAGGAAGTAAGAAAAGTTGTGTTGAAGTACTAAAGATTCCAGCTAAAAAGGAAGGAAGCAAGAAAGTAGGGATAATTTATCAAGATAAAAATAGAAATGATATAGCACCCAAGAGACCAAATAGATATCTACAAATATTTTTAGGTCACAAAGCCTTAAATTGCAGAACTGAAAGAAAGGTTTCTGAATACAAGAAGAAGTCATCAAGTAATAAGTCGAAGATAAATAATATTGTTTTTACACTACTCCAAAAAATATGACCAAGAATGTTATAAGTGTAATAACCATGGACATATGGAAAGAGATTGTAAACTGAAGACTCCTACAAGGAATACTGTTGCAATCAAATCTCATAACACCAAACAAAAGAAGTATTGGAGAGAAAAGGAAGAAAAGGAAAGCTCCATGATTTCTTTATGTGCAACCGAAAGAAAAAAAGTATGGCACTTGGACAGTGGTTGTTCAAAACATATGACCAGTGACCCAAGCAAATTCATAACACTAAAAGATAATGAGGGAAAAGTCACTTTTGGAGATAGTCTATCCTCCAAAATAATTGGCAAAGGAACAACTGTTGTCAACAGCAAGATCAAAGCAGAAAATGTTTTTCTAGTTGAAAACCTCAAGCCTAATCTTCTAAGTGTAAGTCAAACATGCGACCAAGGACACATTTGTATCTTTGACTCAGAAAAATGTAAAATCAAGAATAAGGAATTAGGAAAGGTCGTTGGCATTGCTATGATAAATAAAAACAATGTATACATCTTAGAAAATGAAAACCAATGTTACTTAAGTATGGTATATGAAAGTTGGTTATGGCACAGAAGGTTGGGACATTTAGGTTTTGAAAATCTTACCAAAATAAGCACGAATGAATCTATAAGAGATCTACCTAAAATTGTAGTTACCCTAAACTCTGTGTGTAAACATTGTCAACATGGGAAGCAAACCAAAGCCAATTTTAAAATAAAAGAACATATGACCTCACACCCTCTGAAAATAATACACATAGACCTTTGTGGACCAACTAGAACTAAAATCCTGCAAGGAGATCACTATTTCATGTTGCTTATTGATGATTACATAAGTATGACTTGGGTGGCATTCCTCAAAGAAAAATCAAAAGCCTTTGAAAAATTTAAAATATTCAAGGCAATGGTTGAGAATGAGTCAGGTATGAAAATCATGTTCCTTAGATCATATAATGGGGGAGAATTTACCTCCAGTGAATTCAATGAGTCCTGTGAAGGTCATGGAATTAAGAGATAGTTTTCATCTACAAAAACTCCTCAGCAGAATGGGGTTGTTGAAAGGAAAAACATAACAGTCCAAGAAGATTCCAAAATGATGCTTAATGAATAAAAAATGTCAATTTCATTTTGGAGAGAAGTTGTATACACAGTTGTCTACATACTTAACACAAGGAAACTTAGAGTGAATAAGTATAAGACCCCCTATGAATTGTGGTATGGAAGACTAGCCTCAGTCAAATATTTTAACGTGTTTGGCAGTAATTGTTACATCAAAATAAAAGAGGATGGTCTTGGAAAGTTTGACTCTAGGACTGATGAAGGAACTCTATGGTCTCAAACAAGCTCCAAGATCGTGGTTTTCAAGACTAGATAGTTACTTGAAACAACAAGGTTTTAAAAGAGGAGCCACTGAAATTAATTTTTACCTAAAGATCGAAGATAAAAATATGATCAATGTTGTTGTCTATGTGGATGATATCATACTTGGAAGCAATCTTAAAATCCTAAGCGTAGATTTTGCCTCTGAAATGAAGAAAGAATTCGAAATGTCAATGTTGGGTGAATTGACTTTCTTCTTGGGATTGCAAGTCTACCAAACAGACGAAGGAATTTTCATCTCTCAAACTAATTACATCAAAGATATGTTGTAAAAGTTTAAAATGGAAGATTCCAAACCTATTGGTACTCCTAGGGTCACTGGTTGCAAGTTAAGTAAGGATGATGAATCTCTAGAAGTAGATCATACCATGTTTATATCCATGATTGATAGTCTACTATATGTAACAGCCACAAGACTAGATGTGATGCAAGTTGTTGGATTGGTGGCTAGATTCCAGTCAACTCCCAACGAAACACATGTAATGGCAGTAAAAAGGATTTTCAAATATCTAAAAGGTACCATGGAGTATGGTTTATGGTATCCAAAAGGACAAGACTTTACCTTGAAAGCATTTACTGAAGCATATTGGGCAGGAATTGTTGATGATCAAAAAAGTACTAGTAGAGAAACATTCTTTCTAGGAAATTGTTTAGTATCATGGTCAAGTAGAAAAAAATCCTCCATTTCACTCTCTACAACAGAAGCAAAATATATTGCTGCCGCCTCATGTTGCACTCAGGTTATTTAGATGAAACAAACCCTAGAAGTTCTACTTGTAAAATATAAACATCCAATAGTGATCAATTGTGATAACATTAGTGCTATAAATATGTCTAAAAATCCTATCATGCATTCTAAGACAAAACACATACCAATCAAGTATCTGTATCTCAGAGAACAGGTATCTCAAAAAGCTGTCAGATTAGAATACATTGACACAAAAGAATAGATTGCTAGCATTTTCACCAAACCACTACCTAAGGAATTCTTTGAACATCTTAGACAGAAGATGGGAGTAATTCCTTTACAATAACACTAAGAGGAGGAAGCGCAATCTCAGGGGAAGATATGATGAAAGGGAGTTGTCAGACAAATAGGTTTCTTTGCCATTGGTGTCAAAGGGGGAGAATGATTAAATATCTTTCCATCAATGCCAAAGGGGGAGGTTGTTAAGTAAAATAGTTGTCATTGATGTCAAAACTATTAACGAAATTCAAAGATATGATGGCAGGATGAAACCAGCAAAATAACAAAGGAATGACCTTGTTGTAGGTTGCAGGTTGAATTACAAATGAATAACCCTATAGCAAGTTGAACGACTGAGATCGGTCATCCAAGTAACGGCTCACAATTTTCTTGTTGAATTGAATGACTGAGATCGATCATCCAAGTAACAACTCACAAAATTTTGCAAAATATCAAGATCGGATGGTTGAGATTAGTTCTGCTAAAACAAATCAATGGTTCGGAAAAAGAATTGTGGAAAGCGAAAAGGCACAAACCAATTAGCCAAAGTCATGACTTCCGCATTCCACAGTGCGAAAAGGATCTTGCGGAAAGACAAGACCAAAAAGCAGAGAGCCCAAAAGTTGGTTCTGGAACAATCAAGATTGGACGGCTTATATTAGTCCCACACTAGATCTGACGGTTAAGGATTAGTTCAAACAGTTAGGAGGAAAAGCCAAAGTTCTGCAAAAGATCAAGATCGGATGGCTGAGATTAGTTCCGCTAAAACAAATCAATGATTCGTAAAAAGAAGTGCGGAAAGCGGAAAGGCAGAAAAGCAATTAGCCGAAGTCGTGAAACATTGAGTTTTCGACTTCCGCATTCCACAGTGCGAAAAGGAATTTGCGAAAAGGCTAGTCCGGAAAGTGGATGGCGGAAATTCGAGATACGATTTGAGGAAATGTTACATTTTTTCATCCCGCAATCTGGAGATTGACGCTCATGGAGAAGCCCGATGAAGATCAATGGTGGGGAATTATTGAAACAGAAACTTGGTGCAGAAATACGATTTCAAAAGGGAAATATGTAAAGTATATCAACAGTCTGGAGATATTCAGACATAATATCAACTGTCTGAACTGTATCTGGAGAATAATATTACAGAAGCACCAGAAAACGATAAATAGGGCTATGAAAATGAATTCTGAGCTGTGGGAAGAACGAAACGGTGTTTTTTTCTGAAACTTAAGGATGAAATGATGTGACGTTTGAATGAGTAGATGATGGATAGTTGTGTCTGTGAGTAAACAATCACGTTCCAAAATGAAAGAGCGCAACTATGGAGAGATGCATTGATAAGAAATAGGTAAAGGGTATTTATTGAATAAATGTGTAAATAATTAGGTTTCTCTGTTAGGAAGCTTGACAGAGACCAAAGTGGATAGTTTACAACTATTCCAAAAGACCAATAAAATCAGTACAGGGAAGGCCACAGATCTACAGTGGGTCGAAGCCTCCTTCCTGTCGTAGCTGGAGAACAGGGTGTCGTAGCATCCTTGTCTGTTGAAGCAGGAAGAAAACCATAGGGGTGTTGTAGCATCCCTGTCTGTAGTTGCAAGAAAAACCTAGGGTTTGTTTACATCCTTTCTATAGTAGCAGATAAACAATTTTGTAAATTCATCTTATTAATCAGTTTGTGTTGGTGGTTTTCCCTTTGAGGTTTACACAATAAAATCTATGTCTGGATTGTTGGTTTTTTTTTATTCTAAGGTAAAAGGGACAATACTAATTCACCCCCCCCCCCCCCCCCCCCCCACCCTCTCAGTATTGTGGGATAAACCAACACTCCATAAGAAGTCCACTTTGAAAATCAAAACCATAGGTCTCTTGGGACATAAAAATAAAAGATAGTTCAACTTATAGGAGATATAAATTCCACATTGTACTCTGCTTGAGGTGATTTTTGGACCATCCAAAAACCCTTGTTGTATAGAATAGAATCAAGAGGCTTGGATTTAAGGTCACAAAGTTTTGACCCAAAGAAAAAACATTTAAGGTCTCAAATGAGGTCTTGAAGGTTATGGATCCCAATTCACAAAGTGGGACCTACCCATAAAATGATCCCTACAAGACAATACATCCAATTTTACTATCCTAAATGTTCCACATTAGATGAAAAAATAGTTTTTGAACCATTTCAAATCAAAATGCATCGAGAAAGACCTTCTCTACCTTCTCCTTAAGGTTAAAACTATGCTCTTAAGGAAAACATTAATCTCTCTTAATACAGATTTAAACCCAATGATATCTTACACTCAAACTTGGGACCAAGTTGATCTTCATTTTCATTCATCAATGTATATTAATCATCTTTAGCATTCCAATAAATTTTTCATTCATGTCTATACAGTCCTTTGTGCTAACTATTTCATCTACAATTTCAATTTTATCTATTTTATTTCTGCATGTGTTCTCCTTATGCCTGCTCCTCTATGTTTTTGTTCATTAGGGTTACCTCTTCCTTCCACTAGGTATTTATTGTACTCCATCCCTTACATGTTGAATATTATATATTCCAAAGCTATCATCTGTATATATGGATTCTCTTCTCTTAGCATAACTTTTTATTATTTGTCTTCATATGTAATTTAACATTATATAAGCATTAATTGTGAATCCCCTCTTAATTTAACAAGATCCAAACTTCTTCACAATCAATTTATTATAATTTCCCTTGAAGAGTGATTTTGACTTGAATGAATATTCTTAAAGTTTCTAATGGGAAACTCTAATTTTCTTACCCAAAATCTATATCAAATTTGTACCCAAAAAAAAGTGTAACTCTATGCTTATCAATAAACAATTCAAGAATGTAACATCTTGTATAACAAAAAAATAACAAAATATGTAACTCCATGCTTACCCATAAACAATTCAAAAATTAATAACGCCATAAATCTATTCACCATACTTTTATAAGAAAAAGTAAGCACATATCACACTTATTTGGTGAAATATTTACTAAATATATTCCAAAACTTATATTTCCAACATTTATTTGTTCATTTATCTATGAATAAATTAACAATCATGGGAGATCCATGTAACCACACAATATATTTAAGAATCTAAGCAATAATCAATAGCTTTTTTAAAATGAATAATATTGTTATATTTAAAAAACAATTAGAAAAAAAAATTATTAATAAGTTTTCTCAAGTTTTCTCAGAAAACTTTTGAAATAGGAAATGAGATAGGGAAACCTATATTTTATCTATTTGATAAGTTTTAAGTTTTGTGTCTTTTATAAATTATTAATAAGTTTTCTCATAAAACTTTTGAAATAAGAAATGATAGAGAAACCTATATTTTATCTAGTTGATAAGTTTTAAGTTTTATGTCTCTTATAAAATTTCATATCAACTTTTTATTTTTATAATAAATTAATTATACATTTTTCTTCTTAACCAAATTTAGAATTTATTTCAAAATTTACTATTAAACAAACATAATAAGTTAATAAGTTTACATAACTATAACTATATACATTTTAATATAATAACCAAACTTATTTTATTGTAATGAGCAATTTCACATGAACTCTTTTAATCAAACTTTATAATATATATTTTTAATATAAAATATAAAATCTTTCTTTAATAAAATTTACATTTTATTTCAAAATTAATTATCATAAAAACCTAATAAATTTAATTTTACATAACTTTCTACAAGCGATCATTAATCAGCAATAATTACTCTTACTCGACCGAGCCTGATTAATTTTCCACTTTCTACTACTTAATATAATAAACAACTAAGTGATATTATAATGCCCAAATCTCACATTTATATGAAAGTACATAATATAGTGAACCCACTCTCACATCTATATGAATTATTTTAAGTAAACTCCTTTAATCAAGCAATAAATTGTTTTGTTTTTCTACTGGTTAAATTGTTACAAATCAAAATGGTTTTCAAATAAGGTTTAACGTCATTTTGAACTCTCAAACTTGTAATGATCGATGATTGATGCTCTACCATATTCATAAACAATTGTAATTATCGATGCTTGATGCTCTACCACATTCATAAACTATGAGTCAATATAAGTTAATAAATTACTGTATAATCCGAACGATATCTCAAATTATATTTTATTCTCTTTTAAACATCTTGTAATATTCTTCCTTTCATTGTTTTTAATCAAAAATATGCCAACACCTAGTCTACATTTTAATATTATAGCAAAATAATGGACTCCTTTTCTCCGACCGTTCATCTACTAAAATCAAGTCAATAATGGAGTAAGTTGGTTTGCTGCAGAAACCCTTTGGTTTGCTGGAGAAACCTGGACAGATTTTCATCCCAAGACTTAATTCCAAGTTTGTTGCGTCGAGAGGCGCATTTTACAGCCCGGTATGAGGTAGAAGTGTAATTCCGTACTCAACGTGGAGATGACACGTGTCACATGCTTATATATATATACAAGTCAGCTTAATAATTAATAATCTTAGGTGTATATATATATATTTGTAAGTAAACCAGCTTAGATCCAGCTTTACCTGGCTCTATCATGCGCCGAGAGGATCAAATATTTCGAGGTGCAAACCCTGCTTCAACAATTGCACTCCAAAAAAGGGTTTGCACCTCGAAATATTGATAGAGCAGGATAAAGCTGGATCTAAACTGGTTTATTAGATGCTCTGGCCGGTGATGTGCTACCTGCATTCTCTTTATTATATTGCTGCTGCCTTCGATGTCATCCATTATCGGTAGAAGATATGATCATTTAGGAGACCATACGATATTCGCGTCGATACAGAAGCTTCGTTGAAGTGGATGAAGCCAACTATTTGCCAGCCGTATTGAAAATGACATTTTACTGAATCCATCCAACCAATCATATGAAAAGCTCGTTATAAAAAGCTCTACCAGTCCATGTTTCTCCATACACTCCTACGCCCATGTCCAACCCCCTGCGTATAACGTAAACCTTAACTCCTCTGATTGCGCATTCGTTCTCAATTTGAACCAGTCCAGTGCGGCCTCTAGGCTCTGCCTAAGTTGCAGCCAAATATGGAAAATTATCTGTTAGCCCACCGGCGCAATATATATTTTTTGCTTCTTGTCAACCTCCTTTGTTGTGTTGCTTGGCTGCAGGTTGAATCGTTTCAGCCAACAAATGCAATTTATCAACGCAGAAAACTGTCAGCTTTAGTCCCGTCAACGCCTCTCATATTGCAGTACCACAACGGTCACCTTCTCACAAGACCCGACAGTATCAACGTCTATATTCTCTGGTATGGAAATTTCAGCCCCTCCCAGAAGGCCGCCATTTCTGATTTCTTTTCTTCCATTGGAA
>LPNX010287377.1:378338-425239 GCA_001517045.1 Pseudotsuga menziesii
ATCTCTAATTCCACCCAACGGAGACGTGGGTGTGGATGGGATGATAATAAACATAGCGACCATTCTTGCGGGGGCTGCAACCAATCCCTTCAACACGGGGTACTATCAAGGAGATGCTTCGGCTCCCTTGGAGGCAGCGACTGCCTGCGCTGGCATATTCGGGAAGGGGGTTTACTCTGGTTATCCCGGAGAATTACTCATCGATATGAAGACCAACTCCAGCTACAACGTTTATGGAATAAAGAAAAGAATGTATCTGCTGCCAGCGATGTGGAATCCATCTAGCCTTTCATGTAAAACCAGCCTTACTTGATTTATTTCCACCCGTTCTGGCCGATAATGTTACCTCAGCAACAATAAATGTAGCTGAATGGGATATTCCATAACCGAAAGCACTGACAAAAGGATCCTATCTTTTGCCTGTTGTTTGGAATTACATGTCTTCAAATTTGTAAGTATGACTACTCCATGGTGATATAGGTTGCCCTTGATTATGGCTCTGTTGCCATAATGAAAGCTTTGAGAACACTAACATATCACCATTAATTGGATGTTAGTATTTTCTGGTTGTGCAAAGTATGAAAATTATCTTTCGAAATTCTTGAATGTTATCTTTTAAATTGAATATGTATGTGCATCTTGCCCACGTCTGGCTCATCGAAAATTGAAATTTTAATAATGAATATGATGATGATTCGGGAACTCCTTCAAAATGCACATGCAGTCATGGATTTGATATAAATCTATATATAAGAGTTCAAGTGAATATAGGTGTATATATCTTAGAATTTTGGTTGGACTACTATCTATGTTTTAGTGTCCAGATTGATTCCATGCAGGGTTGGAATTTCAAATGGCGGACACAGGTAACAATCAAATTCTCAAAGGTTTTCTGTATTCTAAGCTAGATTTTGACGGTTTCAGTAAATGAAACCTTAGCTGTATTTGACTAGTAAATTGATCCATGACTAGTAAATTGATCCATGAGGAGCATTTACACGTCAAATTCCATCCCTCATTCCATGGAAGTAGTCCAACAAACAACTGTGGTAACTAGGTTAATTTTATGGGCGCCATCCAAAATTAATAATTAATAATTTCAAAAAATTAAAAAATTAACATGTGATAAGTACAGTCACTAATAATTGTAAAATTAAAATTAATCTTCAACTATTTGATTATTAGATCTAGCTTAACTCCATCGATTATTAGACACAACTATTAGCTTAACTCCAATGATGCTAGAACTATTAGCTTAACATCAAATATAATAAGAGTTACATTGAATAACTATTAGATATGTAACTATTAGCTTAACTCCAATGATTCTACAACTATTAGCTTAACTTCAACTTAAGGCTTAGTCCAATTGCATTTGGCATCTTGGAGTGTAGCTAATGTGCACTCATGTAACTCATGTGATAACTGCAATTTGTGGTAGTTGGAGAAAAAAAAAACTCATGTGATAACTAAACTTAATGGCTAGTAATGTGTAGTCCATGTGACAATTGAACTCCATCTAATAGCTAGAAGTTGAGATAATTAAAGCCAAAGTGCATTTTACCATTGGGAGTTGAAGTAACTTGTAGTTAGTGTGATAGTATAACTCCTAACAAAATCCTCTCAACTCCTAATAAAGTCCTCTAAACTCATGTGATAAGTGCACTTAGTGGCATGGTAATGCTCAACTCATGTGACACTCGAAATCCACCTACCAATTGGGATTCCAGTTAATGTGCATAAGGCTTAGTCCAACTCCAACTCCATTTGGAAGCTAGAAGTAAGTATTAATCGTTTGAACTCCTACTAAACAATTATAAAAATATTAAAAATAGCTCATGTGATAAATGCAATTTGTGGTTGTTGGGAAAAAAAATACAACTGGGAGTTGAAGTAACCTGCAATTCGTGTGATAGTATAACTCCTAATAAAATCCTCTCAAATCCTTATAAATTCCTCTTAAGTCATGAGATAAGTGCACTTAGTGGAATGGTAATGTGCAACTCATGTGACACTCACCTCCACCTACCAATTGGGAGTCCAGATAATGTGCATAAGGCTTAGTCCAACTCCATTTGGAAGCTAGAATTCAGGATAACTCAGAGCTATTTTATTAACTACAATAGATTTATATTAAATTTTAAATTAACTATTAATAGTTCAAACTCCTAATAAACAATTATAAAAAATATAGGAACTCCAAGTCGAGCTAATTAGTCAAACTCCATTTTACAGCTGGGAGTTGAAGTAACGTTCAATTCCTGTGATAGTAGAATTCCTAATAAAATCCTATGAACTCCTAATAAATTCCTCTCAACTCATCTAATAATTGTACTTAGTGGCATGATAATGTGCAACTCATGTAACACTTGAACTCCACATACCAATTGAGAGTCGAGTTAGTGTGCATAAGGCTTAGTCCAACTCCATTTAGAAGCTATATAAGTCAAGATAACTAGGAGCTCTTTTATTAACTACAATAAATTTTTATTAATTTTTAAATTAATTATTAAATACAAATATTAGCTTAACTCTAATGATGATACAACTATGAGCTTAACCACAACTTAAGTGGCTGTTATGTTAGATTAACTATTAGATACAAGTAATTGGCACATTCTTTAGGAATAAAAAATATAACTATTAGGTTAAGTCCAATGATGATACAACTTTAACTAAACTTCAACTTCAATCACGAATTTTGATTGAACTATAATGGTTGATATATTAACTAACTGTTAGCTTAAATCCAATGATTTTACAATTATTAGCTTAACTTTAATTCTAATCGCAATGATATTGGATAACTATTAGATTAACTATTATGTTAACTCCAATCATGATACAAACATATTAATCTTATTAATATGGTTGTTGCTAATTTTATGATGAGAGTGAGAGAGATTTAAAGAGACACAAAAGTTATGGTTAAATTTATCATTTGATTATCTCTTTTATTTTCAATCACAAGAAGACTGTTTTCCCACTTTTTAAAGATAGTTTCATGTGTTATACATGATTTTGATAGTTGTAATTCATAGAATTCACATGATGAGATTTTGTCCTTATAGATGAGATTTTCTCCTTTAAAAATGAGTATTACACACTAGAAATTATAAAAAAAAAATCAAAGCAGGAGATATAAAACCTTGTATTAAGATAAAGTCCAATTTACATTGGAGGGACGATGCACAATCATGGACTCCTTTAAAGGCACATTAGATGCCACATAACACTGAAAAAACATGGAACCTCTAACTTTAGGTGACAATTAGAGGTACTTTCCTAACCGATTTGAAGATGAAGTAAAAAGAGAAAAGTTAGATAATTGAATAAGCTTTCATAATATATAAGATTTATCTATTTAAAATTTGTGAAAATGATTATAAAATTAGTTTCCCTTAAATTGGGTTTTCAAATTTTTAGCACGTCATAACATATATGTTTGTGCAGGTGCAGCGCTATATGAGGTAAATGATGTCATTTTTGGATAAACTCTTGCAGATATATAAATGACATATGGTACTAGTGTAACACTATCTTTTCAAAAAATATCATGAAATATTTTCTCATTATTAATTATTGAAGTCTGAAAACCTTGAAACGAAAACGTTATGTGCAAGTGCAACACTTTAGGGGATAAACTTAATAAAAAAATTATTTATATATATAAGATTGTAGACCTCGCTCTCCTCTAGTGCATCATATAGTTTTCTTGCAAAATGCCAAAGACAATCAAAATTTATATAAAAAACAATGGATGTATCTATTTTCAAAAACTGACGTGTATCATTTAGAAAAATAATAATAAATAAATAAAACATACATATGTAGGAAAAAATTACATATTCAGAATCGTAAGATTGTATTCAATAATATTCTATATTTTCATAAAAAAAATAGTGTGTGTGTCATAGCAAAAAACGCCATCGAAACTTAGCATATTCATAGATTTTTGAAATACAAGAAATAGCCCTGGTTTATTTGTCCTAGCCAATAGGTTTGGTGCTCTCGAGCTATTTCTGAACATGATGCCAAGCCTTCTTCCCACCGAAATTTTAAATTTTACAAACTGCACTTGCGATAAAAAAACCCATATATGTTATAACGCATATGTGAGACAAAACGCATATGCAAAATAACGCATATGCGATATAAAACACATATGCGTTATAACGCATATGCAATATAAATCGCATATGCATTAAAAAATGCAGGTCGGGTAAAACAATGTATCAACCCTTAAGGGAATGTTATTGAAATGGATACATAAATGACTTAGGAGTCCTTGTCTAAATTTCCTTCCAATAGGATGAAGAGGAGTTATGAATCATATAATTTAGACTAAGAAAACCCTTTGCCTAAACTAGACAATGCAATCCAATTCAATTAACATTGTTTGAGTCTCTACATTGGTATTAGGATAGAGATAATAAGGGAAAAGTGGGGAAAGGGTATCTTTTACCTTTCCATATATACTAGGTAATTTAGAATGAGTTTTTCCTTTTCCCAATGTGTTAAAGTAGTTATGCTTGAATATGGATTTAGAATACAAAGAATGTAAATATATATTGATACTTGCATAAAGAATTAAAAGTTGAATATTTGTGCATTTGAGCTTCTATAAATTTGTAACAACTTAACCTACCTATTATACATTGTATGGTATATATGTGGAAAGTTATTGTCAATCGGTCATCTCGGATCGATAGCCAATCATTGTAAGTCGGTCATAGTTGGGATTCGATACTGGAATTGAATCCTTGGCTTGGATCTCGGGCTCCTCGGCTACTCAGTTGGGCTACTCTAATCCAATGGAAGGGTTGCATATTGTTTGTTCTATACGAGAAGATGACAAACTTTAATGCACCCTTGGTAGAATAATGGTGCATGGTACCTTTATATGGTGATATATTTTTATGTTTAAATGAACTAATATGTGTATGGGAATGTATATTGATCTTAATATTCGACTCTTCCTTAAAAAATTTATTCAAAGGGCACATAGCAGTAGAATCCTGTATAGAATGGGAGGAACAAATCTCAAAAGACACGGTATTCCTAGAATTCCAAAGATTCTACTAATTAGGAAAGTAATTTCTCTATAATTGTTTAGATATTCTCATGGAAACCATTTTTTTAGGCCTACCTCCACAAATTCATACTACCAAATATCCTTCTTTCCTAATCAACATTCTATCTTATTACAAAATTGAAGAGAAAAGGGACATTTCATGAAGATGTGGATTTGTCTTCTCCACCTTGCCAACAAATATAACATATTCCAGGACCTTCATTATTTTTATTTTGATATATATCTTCAGTCAAGACTTTTGAGGTGAGAGAAACCCATATGAGAATTTTAGACTTTTTGGATCTTTAATTCTCCAAATCATTTCCCACCACCATCTATCTTCCAAATCCTCAATATTCATAAGTTTTTTATAGTCTGGATACAATGTATAACCTCATCCATTCTTATTTAGAGTCTTGATCAAAAAAACTCGATCTTAGTTTAACTATACTTTTCTAAATTTTAGTTCTAAAAGAAAACAATTCAATTTTTCTTGCAATCGACCTATCAAGTGAAGTTAGTCAAGTCCATCCCCATTTTCAAGTTAAAGAGGCATCTCCATCACACACATCCAAACACCCTCTCTATATCCCTCTCTTTCTAACCATCATTATTTATCTCCTTCACTATACCTCTGCATTTATAACCCTCTCTTCGTCTCCTCCCTCCCTCCCTCTCTTCGTCTCCCCCTTCCCTCCCTCCCCACTCCTTCCTTATCTCACCACTTCTCCCTCAAACAAACTTACACACCTCTTGGTCTAGGAACAACACACCCCCTCCTCCCCCCTCTGTCTCTCTCAAACACATTCACACACCCTCTCTCCATCTCTCTCTATCTTTCCCTCTCTCTCACACACACACAATCCCTCATCTCTATCCCTTGATGTAACCATCCTTTATTTCCCCAAATCCTTCATCTCTCACTATTATTATCCCACTCTCTTTTCCTCTAACCATCTCTCCATCCATCATTGTCTCTCACCCCATCTCTCTCTCTCTCTCTCTCTCTCTCTCTCTCTCTCTGACTCTCCCCCCTCTCACTCTTTAACCACCCCCCCACTTGTCTCTCTCACTCACTCTATACCTATATCTATACAACCACTCCATCCATCCCTCTTCTCCCTCTCAATCTTTAACCCCCCCCCCCCCATTTGTCCCTCCATCCATTATGCTATATCTTTCCTCCATCCATTTTCCTATATATTTGATGCACCCAATCATCCCTCCCTAATATATATCTCCCTCTCCCATCCCCATTATATCTCTTACCCCCCCATCCCTCCATCCCACTTATATTTATTCCCCTCCCACTTATATTTCTCCTCCCTCCATTCCCCCTTTCATATCTCTACCCTACCCATCCCTCCCTTCCCCTTATATTTCTCCTCCCTTCATCCCCCCATATCTCTTGTGACCCATCTGTCCCTCCCATGATTCCCTCTACACCTTTCTCTCCCTCCTTTAACTACCCCCCCCCCCTCTTTTAGCTTAATCAATGTAATGTTAATTTCTCCTATGTCATATGCACTACATCGCATATGCATTATATTGGATGTGCGCTATATCACATGTGCGATATGAAAATCATGTTTTACATAGAGACCAATAGGGGTAAACCATTGTAACCATAACGCATATGCGTTAAAACGGACATGCTTTATATCGCATATGCGATATTGGTTTTATAAAAAAATGTTGGGTTACGGGCCGTGGGCTAGTTTTACTGTAGCAAAAGACAGAATTTTCCTCTGAACCCGCGCATAGAGAACTGTTCAACCTGACATTTCATCATTTATTACACAAATCCATAGGTATTTTACAAGTTTGGGTGGATTTCAATGGGGAATGTACGTAATAGAGGCCGAAAATCAGCAAGGAAGGTGCTTACACTAGAAGAAGCTAAAAAAAAAGAGGGAAGAATCAAGAAATCATCAGCATTCAATCGATGAACTAATACTTTCCATTCCCTCTCAACTAGAAAATACAATTTTGGATACCCCAGAGGAATAGTCAAAGTGGAGGAATTTGATAGTGGACAATACCATTCATTCTCTAGTGAACCACATTTCAGTATCGAGTTCATTGGATGGAACACTACACTTTGCATCAAATACTTTCACCTCAACATCTCAAGGAAAATCACATGTACCTGACATAGAGGTTGAGGAGGATAATGCAATGTTAATTGAAGCTGGTTATGGGGAAGATGAAAATATCGGTGCATTACGAAGTGGAAAATTATGTGAAGAGTTCAATCATTATGTTCCTGACGATGAAAATGTGGCTCCACAACAACCATGCGAGGTGGTTCAATCTCCTAATCAAAGTTGTCAACCTGTAGTGAATGTAAACATCACTCCAGCATTTCAAACTACAAAAAATATTGCATCAATGCGAAAGAGATCTCCTAAACACATGCAAGTGGACGAGGGTGAATTGACTTCCATGGAAGGTAAGGTTCCTAAATGCACTATCCTTCGTCATTGTTCTCAAATAATAAAACAATATTTTGATGAAAAATCTGAAGCTGGTAAATGTCAATTGTTTTTAGCTTTGATTAAATCTAGGAGTATGAAAACTCTTAGAAGAAATTTAGGCATAAGAACATTGAAGAATATTGAATCAAGTAATCACATTGTGAAATTTCTTGTTGCTGCATTCACATCAATTGGTAAAAAAACTCGTTCACAGGACTCTAATGTGGCTCATCGTGTCTTGGTTGAATCAATTGTAAGTAGATCCACAAGACAACATCGTTTACTTAAATGCACATCACAATTTGTGCATTTACATCCAAAGACGCTTAAAAAATATTCAGTAAGAAGAGACAACCTTAATGTAGAGAGACAAATGGAAACATTATAGGAATTTAGCGGTAGGTTGCCCCCGTGGTAAAGATATGAATTTAGTTGAAGCAGTGAAGGGACTAGTGCACACATTTTAGCACGATAACACTAGGCTTTCTTCTAACATAAAGGATGTGTTAAAACCCGGCAGGGGTTCTATGAATAATGAACCACATGTTAAACATTATCTCAAGACATGACACAAACTCAATTGTTCGAGATGTTTAAAATTTTCCAGGTAGAGCTAAGGGTCGAGCAAAGATCTTTTGAAAAATGCAAGCCTTGGATGTTAGAATCAATACCATCCGGAACACTTGTTGTTGTAGGTATGACATAGAGTTTGATATATATTATCATACATTTGCACATATACGTCGTTTTTTGCATCCTACCATGTGCAGGAATGCTCAAGTACAGTACCTCCGGTGTCATCTAAATATTTTATCCATACCATAATGTGTATGAGGAAAGATGGACAGACATATTACTTAAAACAATGTGTAGAATGAAGATCAACCATTCAAGAATACAATTGTCAAGAAGTAGAACTATCATTATGAGACATATAACTACATGATGGGAAAGAAAGTAGGAAGATTAAATTGGTGGCTTCACAGGTGACAATTTATACGAATAATACTCATTTAAATGACTATATTGTTTATGTTGTTTTATAACATTGTTTATTAACATAAATTAATATTCATGTAAACATTTTTATGTTGTTTTATAGCATTGTTTATTTTGTTTCCTACTAGGTGCAAGTATGTGAATTTATTTCAGAGTTGGAAAGATCCAATAGTACATTCAAATTCAGTACTATCCAGGTGAGCATAATGGTCCATATCACTTATCCACAAAATGAAATACAAATTCAGTACTATCCAGGTGAGCATAATGGTCCATATCACTTATCCACATGGGCGAGATAACAATGAAGAGAAACGTGTGAGATTGAAAGAAAGTCACTTCTACATAAGTGACCCATGACATCCATTAAATGCAACATTGATTTAAATTGTTTTATGATCATGTGATAGCTATGGATATACCATTTTTCGTCATTTGATTTGGTCAAATGGTTGTGCTAGACACTTCAAGAATTGACATGTATTTCAATGGTTGTGTTTATTGCACATAAAATACAAAGTGTCACATATATGGAACTACTTTGAAACAAGTCATAAAAAAAGGAGAACAAGATGTGGTTGATGCATGCAAAACTACCTTAGAAGGAAAGAGATGAAGTTTAAAGGTGCTCGCCTTCTAGAGGCTGCATCTATAATGAAATGGTGTGTTGTGATGGGAGAACAACCAACAAGAAAAAACCTAGTGGAGTGAATATTATCGGAGGTGACAAATGTGGACGGGTGACAAATCGTATAAGTTAATAAGTTACTGTATAATACCAACGATATCTAGAATATTATTTTATTCTCTTTTAAACATCTTGTAATATTCTTCTTTTTTATATCATTTTTAATGGGAAATATGCCAACACCTAGGTCTACATTTTAATATTATACCAAAATAATGGAGTCTTTTTCTCCCACCATATATCAATCGTTATCTTCTAAAATCATGTCAATAATGGAGGAGTACTTTGGTTTGGTCCCGAAACCTGGACAGATTCTCATTCCAAGACGTAATTCCAAGTTTGTTAGATGCTCTGGCCCGTGATGTGCTACCTGCATTCTCTGTATTATATTGCTGCTGCCTTCGATGTCATCATTTAGGAGACCATACGATATTCGCGTCGATGCAGAAGCTTCGTTGAAGTGGATGAGGCCAACTATTTGCCAGCCGTATTGAAAATGATATTTTACTGAATCCATCCAACCAATCATATGAAAAACTCGTTATAAAAGGCTCTACGAGTCCATGTTTCTCCATACACTCCTACGCCCATGTCCAAACAACTGCGTATAACGTAAACCCTAACTCCTCTGATTGCGCATTCGGTCTCATTTGAACCAGTCCAGTGCGGTCTCTAGGCTCTGCCTAAGTTGCAGCCAATATGGAAAATTATCTGTCAGCCCACCAGCGCAATATATCTTTTTTGCTTCTTGTTAACCTCCTTTGCTGTGTTGCTTGGCTGCAGGTTGAATCGTATCAGCCCACAAATGCAAGTTATCAAGGCAGAAAACTGTCAGCTTTAGTACCGTCAACGCCTCTCATATTGCAGTACCACAACGGTCCCCTTCTCACAAGACCCGACAGTATCAACGTCTATATTCTCTGGTATGGAAATTTCAGGCCCTCCCAGAAGGCCGCCATTTCTGATTTCTTTTCTTCCATTGGAATAAACGTTCGGGCCCTGCAACCATCCGTGAGCAGCTGGTGGGCAACCACGCAACTGTATAAAGACTCGGCCAAACGAGGCGTGTCCCCGGTCGTTAAGATTGGCGGGCAATCATCGGATGCAATGTGCTCCCGTGGAAAGAAGCTCAAGAGAAGCGACATCTCATTGCTGGTAAAAGAAGCCGTGGCCAACAATTTATTTCCCACAGACGCAAAGGGAATTTACATTGTTCTTACGGCAGACGATGTAATCGTGGAGAATTTCTGCATGGACTCCTGCGGTTTTCATGATTCTATTACGGCGACGAAGAGGTTGTTGTTCGCGTGGGTGGGTAACTCCGGCGTTCAGTGTCCGGGTCAGTGTGCGTGGCCTTTTGTAGCACCACTCTACGGGCCTCCAACTTCGCCTCTAATTCCACCCAACGGAGACGTGGGTGTGGATGGGATGATAATAAACATAGCGACCATTTTAGCCGGGGCGGCCACGAATCCGTTCAATACGGGGTACTATCAAGGAGATGCTTCGGCTCCCTTGGAGGCAGCGACTGCCTGCGCTGGCATATTCGGGAAGGGGGCTTACTCTGGTTATCCCGGAGAATTACTCGTCGATAAGAAGAGCAACGCAAGCTACAACGTTTATGGAATTAAGAAAAGAATGTATCTGCTGCCAGCGATGTGGAATCCATCTAGCCTTTCATGTAAAACCAACCTTACTTGATTTATTTCCACGCGTAATTATGGCGGATAATGTTACCTCAGCAATAATAAATGGAACTGAATGGCATCCATACCCGAAAGCACCGACAAAGGTTCAGCGGCTAGCCATCCGATTCTATCGTTTGCCTGTGGACTGAAAATAAACCTATTGTTTGGATTTACGTGTATTCAAATTTGTTAAGTATGATTACTGCATGGTGATATAGGTTGCCCTTGATTATGGCTATGTTGCCATAGTGAAAAGCTTTGAGAACAGTAACATATCACCATCAATTGGATGTCTGTATCTTCTGGTTGTGCATTAAATTTATCATTTGATTATATTTCTTTTATTCTCAATGACAAGAAGACTGTTTTTCCACTTTTTAAAGGTAATTTCATGTGTTATACATGATTTTGATCGTTTTAATTCATAGAATTCACGTGATGAGATTTTGTCCTTTAACAATGAGTATTTACACACTCAAATTATAAAAAAAACAAAGCACGAGATATACAACCAGCTTGTACTAAGATAAAGTCCAATTTATATTGGAGCATATTTACACACTGGAAATTATAAAAATCAAAGCACGAGATATACAACCTTGTCCCAAGATAATGTCCAATTTATATTGGAGCATATCTAAACCATTTTTATGCATTGCATACATTACTAGTTATTTGACATTACGAGGGACATTTGATTTTACTACATTGAATTGTCCTATACAAATACATCTAAATAGGAATGGTACATTGAAGTGTCCTTTACAAATACATCTAAATACTAATGGTTTATTAGTAAATTTTTTTACTGAAAATGTTACTTTTAAATTTTTAATGGTCTTTGTTCATATCAAATAATATAGACTAGAATACTTATTATGACTAACATATTAGAGATGATTATGAATTACTTTTTATGTATTATGTCTAACATATTAGAGATGATTATGAATTACTTATTATGTGTAAGATATCAAAGATTATTATGAATTGTATACAAATACATCTAAATAAGAATGGTATATTCTTAAATTTTTCTAGTAAGAATATTATTTTTGCATTTTTAATGGTCCTTTTTCATGTCAAATAATATTGAGATGATTATGAATTGTATACAAATACATTTAAATAGGAATGGTTTATTCTTAAATTTTTCTAGTAAGAATATTACTTTTGCACTTCTAATGGTCCTTTCTCATGTCAAATAATATTATAGGAATGGTTTATTCTTAAATTTTTCTAGTAAGAATATTACTTTTGCACTTCTAACGGTCCTTTCTCATGTCAAAAAATATTAGCTAGAGTACTCATACATCTAAATAAGAATGGTTTATTGGTAATTTTTTCTACTAAGAATATTATTTTTGCACTTCTAATGGTCCTTTCTCATGTCAAAAAATATTAGCTAGAGTACTCATACATCTAAATAAGAATGGTTTATTGGTAATTTTTTCTACTAAGAATATTATTTTTGCACTTCTAATGGTCCTTTCTCATGTCAATTGTAAAAATAGGTATTTTTATTTGAAATATGTATTGTTAGGGGTATTCTTTAATATCCCATGAAAATATTGTGAGAGAAGGGTTGCATATTCCATTATTTTGAAAATAGATCTCCAAGGTTACATGGAATCCTCACATATGCATCACATCAAGTTCCATCACCCAATCATGTCACAATCATGTGTATACAAATGGCATACACAACATGTGATGTGTGATGAACTACAATCAACACATATCCACAAGGGTCTCCTTCACCTCTCTTATATACCCAAGAGGTTTGGATTACAATGCATCACATAACACATGTGGGATAAATGAATTTTCACCTCTTTATATAGAGAATGGCTACAAAGGATATAATTATAATGATACATGTGGGATAAATCTAGTTTATAATATTAGAGTTATTTTATTCCTTTAACTAACATCTTACCAATATATCACATAAGTCATCATTACATATTCTAACACTCCCCCTTAATGATGACTAGGAGAAATAATACAATTTGGAGGAAGGTGGCAACACACCAACATTCCCCTTCATGAAAAATTCCAGAATGTTCATGGACTTGATGAAGACAACATCCACTTCCATGAAACTACAACCGAACCAAGTTGTATGGTGGTTGTATGATGAACATTTGCACAACGCAACAATGTATGGCCAATAGAATAGAACATGTGGCTGAAAACTCATCACAACCTTTAATTCAATGTATAGTTGAAAGAACTCTACAATAGACCAAACGAATACAAGAACCTCAGATCCATACATCGAAACTGTCTTTAGAGAGCTCTTACTAAATATTACATTATGAATACAAGACTCGAATGGTCTATCCATCGAAATATGATCCAAGTAGACAGTCTTCACAACTGAGCTAAAAGATGAATGAACAGTAGAAGATGGAAGTCCATCATAAAAAATTATTGGAATATGGTGATATAATATGATAAAATTACAACATTACATTCCTTCTTAACATCAACCATCTTTTTTGCAGTAAAGGATAAGTTGAAAAGAGGAAAAATGCTAAACAGAGATCTGCAACCATCATATGCTTAAACAATGAAGACATAGCAAAATCAAGTTATCCCACAACATATATAGCTAATCTACACAAAAGAACTTCCAATATTAAAGCATATAATAAACATGACAAAGTCAGAAAGAAGAAGAGATGATAAAATGGCATTGCTCAAGAACGTATAAATAATATGAATTTCATATATGTTATCACTTCTATGCAAGACCATATAAATTTTGAGCAAAAGATTGTCAAAAAGGACATTACATGACATAATACATAGAGGAGCATAAACATGAGTGAACATAATAGATGCCAAGATAAAATAATGAGCCAATATATCACTTCAATTTATGAAAAATATAGTCATCAAGAAACTAATCTTAATCATAGGTTCATTTCTTGTTGACATCATGTTAATATGCAAGAGATGAATTCCCTTAAAATGTCAATGCTTCCATATAGGAACATGTAATGTGCCCATTTTGGTAGTAGTGTAACAACCCATTCAGTTCCATGGGCAAGAGGAAATTAAATAAATTAGTTAGGAAATAAATTTTTGGCCTATGAATTACCTAGCTATTAAAATAATGTGACTTCGGAAGATATTTCAATTGTATTGTATTCCTCCTATTGGAGATGAGTTTGGTATTGTTAGAGTCATTGAGGATGCAATGTAAACCTCTGAATGTAAGTCGGGTCATTAGTACCCAAGTGTCAATATAATAAATGTTGTTTGTAATGTCCAGTTGGACATGTAGGCTCAGACAGCTAGTGAAGTCGGCCCCACCAAGTTAGAATTCAAGTCAACAGAAGAATATAAATAGCAGGGTGCTCCTCTTCATTTGTACTCACTCACTCAAGCTGGTTTTAGCAAAAGAGAGAAGTAGTAGCACACCAAGAAGGAGGAAGCTATTGTCTGGAGTTTTTACACTGTCTTAGTCGAGTTCTATACTGAGGAAGTTTTGCGGGGTTTTCTCCTTTGTGGTTTCCCAGAGGAAAATATATGTGTTATTGTGTTCTTATGTTTTTGTGCATGTTTTTCTTTCAGTGATCTTACAGTGGCTAATTGTTTAAAGTTATCAGATAAACAATTTTAAAGAAAATTCAACATGGTATCAGAGCCACCCTGAAAGGAGACACTGCACATCTAGGGTTTGTTGTTCTTGAAAAAAATCTCGATGAATCAACCAAAAAAGAAGGCTCCTCCAACTCGCCTCAGGAGGGTGCATCGTTTCCATCATTCAACTCCACCTGTGATCCCAGCTGCAAAATTAGGGTTTCTACTCCAAACCCTAGAACCTCTGAATCAGATGTTGTCTTCTACATGTAAGTGTTATTTTATCTTTTTCCATTCGAGGTTCTTAGTTTCTTAAAGATGACAAAGAATACCAAGCTAGATGAAAAGCTTGAAGGGGCTGAAAACTTCAAAGCATGGAAGTACAGAATCATGCTCATCCTCCAAGAGAATGATCTAGATCAATTTGTGAAAGAGGAAGTGAAAGAACCAAAAGAAGTTGAAGCCAAAGCCAAGCATAGGAAGGATATGATCATAGCTAAGAGAATCATAGCTGATTCAATCAAAGATAACCTGATCCCTCAAGTATCATCCATGGAGACTCCAAAAGAAATGTTTAATGCCCTATCAAGTCTATTTGAAGGAAGAAACATTAACAGGAAGATGACCTTGAGGAATCAACTCAAAGGTGTAAGAGCTTAGAATTCAGAAACTATGCAATCTTATTTCACAAGAGTATCTCAATTCAAGGATCAATTAGAAGCCATCAGTGACATGGTTGAAAAGAAGAGGTTGTAATGACAACCTTGAATGGCCTTCCAAGAGATTAGGAATATTTCATACGAGGAATCTGTTAAAGAATAAAGCTAACCAAATTCTAGAAGTTATGGGAAGAATGTGTCCAAGAAGAAGAAAGAATAGCAACCAGAGAAGAAAAGCTAAATGACAATGAGGAACAAGCTTTAACTACCCATACCAAAGGAAAAAGAAAGGGCCATGACCATCCTCCTAAGACTCGAGGGTTTAAAATACCCAAGAGAGATTTCTCAAGATTTGAATGCTTCAATTGTCACAAGTTAGGACACATTGCAATCAACTGTCCCATGAAAGCAGAAAGACTCAAGAAGATGAGAAGGATTTAAACGCATGCAGCTGAAGACAGTGATCAAGGAGAAGAAGAGGAAACAAAGAAGGATGAAGATTCCACTGAAGAGTATGTTTTGATCTCTGCCCTAACTGGCTCAGTCTCACCAAGAAATGATACCTGGCTAATTGATAGTGGTGCCTCCAAACACATGACTGGTTTCAAGGAGTCACTCTCATGCCTTGAACAAAAGGAATCTCCACACAAAGTAATGCTTGGAGATGATTCCCAATATCCAATTAAAGGGCTAGGAGAAGCATCTTATAAATTAGATTCTGGAAAACCTATGAAGATGAAGGATGTCCTATAATTCCCAGGACTAAAGAAGATTCTTCTCTCTATTTCATCCTTAGACAAGAAAGGCTTCATATTTTCCTTTATCGATGGAAAAGACCTCATCTTGACCAAAGGCAAAACCATCGATGATGCAGTAGAGATTGGAGTTGAAGAAGAAGGTCTCTACAAACTAAAGGGACATACAGATTCTGCATTAACAACCACCACCCTCAATCCAAGTGAGCTATGGCACAAAAGGCTTTCTCATGTTCACTACAAGGCTATCCCAATTGTAAGCAAGGTGGTAACTGGTTTACCAGAAATCGAGGTAAAACATGAAGGAGTGTGCAAAAGGATGTGCATAAGGGAAGAATACTAAGAATCCCTTTCTGAAAAGTAACAGTAAGGAAAAAGGGATCCCAAACATTATCCACTCAGATAGATGTGGACCAATGCAAACCACTTCATCAAGTGGGTACTCTTACTATGCCTCCTTCATTGATGACTACTCTATAAAGACTTGGATATAATTCTTGAAATAGAAGGATGAAGTATTAGAAAGATTCAAAGAGTTTAAAGCTATAGTAGAAAACCTTTTGGAAAAGAAAATCAAAATTCTGAGGTCGAACAATGGAGGAGAATTTACTTCGAATGAGTTCAATGATTTCTGCAAAGACACTGGAATTAAGAGGGAGCTCACCATTCCCTACAATCCGCAACAAAATGGTGTGGTGAAAAGGAAGAACAGATATATCATGGAAGCTGTGAAAGCCATGATCCATGACCAAGATCTCCCAATGTACCTACGAGAAGAAGCAACACGAACAACAGTATATGTTCAGAATCAAATCTCTCACAGTGCTCTTGGGAACAAGAGTTCAGAAGAAATGTTCTCTGGTGAAAGACTAGAGGTAAGTCATCTTAAAAATTTTGTTTGTCCTATGTACATTCATATTCCCAAAGAGAAAATATCAAACTTTAGATCCTTCAGGGAAGACAGAATTGTTCGTAGGATATAGTGAACAATCAAAATCCTATCGAATATATATTCCTAGGCACCGTCAAATCGAGCTTAGAAGAGATGTTACATTTGATGAAGATTCAGCTTTCAAGAAATCAAGAAAAGACAAGGAATATGAAGAGGAGCATGGAACTCCCAAGACTATTGAAATTCCTAAAGAAATCAGAGTTGAAGAAGAAGACCCGATACCTAAAGATTTACCCAGTGAACTGATTTCTCGAAAGAGAAAACCTGCCTGGGCTCGTGAAGTAATTGAAGAAGCAAAAAGACTTGGTGCTCCCAAAGGAGCCATTCAAGAAAGGAAGAAGCCAAAGTCATACCCCAGCTATATGGATTTGATGAGTGATCTAGTTGATAAAGAACCATCTTGTTTTGAAGAAGCAATAAAACAAAAGGAATGGGATGATGCAATGGTCGAAGAATACCAATCTATTATTAAGAATGATGTATGGGAAATAGTACCTAGACCAAAGGACAATTCAGTGGTATCCTCTAAATGGATATTCAAAACTAAGCACTCAATAAATGGAAGTATAGAAAAATATAAATCCAGATTTGTAGCCTGAGGATTCTCTCAGAAAGAGGGAATTGATTATGAAGAGACTTTTTCCCCAGTATCAAGATACACCTCTATAAGGACTATTGTTGCCTTGGCCTCCAACATGAAATGGAATCTACATAAAATGGATGTAAAGACGACATTCCTAAATGGAATAATTGAAGAAGAAGTCTATATCGAACAACCACAAGGATTCGAGATAAATGATCAGAAGACTCATGTATGTCGACTAAAGAAAGAATTGTATGGATTAAAGCAAGCACCCAGAGCATGGTATGGAAGGATCAATGGATTCCTAATGAGCTTAGGGTTTACCAAGAGTAAAGCAGACTCCAACCTCTACTACAAGGTTGATGAAGATGGAATTTTAATTTTGTTACTATATGTAGATGATATGTTCTTGACAGGTGAAGATAAGTCAATAATCTAATGTAAGAAGAGGAGTGCTGCAGAATTCGAAATGAAGGACCTTGGAATTATGCACTACTTTCTAGGTCTTGAATTATAGCAACATTCAGATGAGATTTTTCTAAATCAAGGAAATTATACTATTGATATCTTGAAGAGATTTGGAATTCTAGATTTCAAAGATATGACCACTCCAATGACTACTAGTTTGAAGTCATTAAATGATGACACTTCAGAAGATGTTGATGCCACACTATATAGACAGATCATTGGTTCATTGATGTACCTCACCAATACCAAACCAGATATATGTTTTGATGTAAACACATTTTGTCAGAACATGGTGAATCCTAAACGCGTTCATCTAATTGGTGCAAAGCATGTGATGAGGTATCTAAAGGGAACTTTAGATTATGGGCTGAGATATACATTTAGTGGAGAGATCAAGGTGCATGGATATGTAGATTGAGATTGGGGTGGAAGTGCCAAAGACAGAAAGAGTACATCGAGATGTTGTTTTAGTTTTGGATCTGGCATGATCTCATGGTTCAGTAGAAAGCATACCAGCATTGCACTTAGCATAGCCGAGACAGAATATATTGCATCATGTTCAACCTGCAATGAAGCAATATGGCTTTGAAAGATGTTGTCAGGTTTATTTGATACAGAAGTAGATGCCACTGATATCCTTTTTGATAATCAAAGTTGTATCAAGATGACAGATATTCACGTATTTCATGATAAATCAAAACACATTGAGATCAAATATCATTTCATATGGGATATGGTGCAGAAGGGAGTTGTAAAGCTCAAGTATGTTCCCACTGAGGAACAAGTAGCAGATGTGTTGACTAAGCCTTTGGCTCGTGTAATTTTAAATACTTTCGAGAAAATATTGGTCTGGTCTGAAAGGACCTCTCTCGAAAGAGGGAGTGACAGCAGATGTTGGATGCAGTGGTCAGTAGGTCAGTCTAGGGGAGGGTACGTCTGGCTAGGATTTTTTGTCTTGAAAGGGTTAGTAAGCCAGACTAAAGACCTATCGATCCTACAGGGATTAGTATGTATGGCTAGGCTTGTTTGTCCCGAAAGGGTTAGTAAGCCAGACAAGGCTTGTTTGGTCCCCAGGGAGATCCATTTGTCTAACTAGGCTTGTTTGGCTCGAAAGAGTTAGTAAGTTAGACAAAATTCCTAGATGGATCTACCAGATAACTCACCGTGATTCTGCTCCGAAGAAGATGAAGGGAAATATGTATCCTCAGTAATACTATATTGTTGATTGTTGATGATTGATGAAAGGATTGATGATTGATGCATTATTGACATACTACTAAGATGTTGATGATTGATGCAGTATTGACATACTACTAAGATGTTGATGATTGATGTCATGCTTGATGATTGTTTGATGACTGTTATCAATAATTATATTATTGAGATGTTTGTTTGCTTCTTGATCAGTGGTTGATTGAGTCTGTATCAGTAATTATACATTGATGAATATAGTATGATGATGTCGATGTTCCAGCATCTCTATACTGACTATGCATATAATTCTCTAGCATGAGTTATGATTGAGTCTTTAGTACTAACAAGCTGATGATGATTATTGATGTTGTCAATATCCTTACATAGATATTGCAGATAGTAGAAACAAAGAAGATTCAATATTCACATATTGATGTTACAGAAGAAGGTCCAGAAGTTGATTCAAGTAGAAGACAAAGAAAAGATGATCGAAGTTGTCAAGACTACAAGAAGAAGATCCAGAAGATGGAAAATAGAATATGTTCAAGAATGTACGAAAGATGAAGATTATAAGAAGAAGATCGAGAAGATGGAAAATAGAATATGTTTGAGAATGTACGAAAGATGAAGATTACAAGAAGAAGATTCAGAAGATGGCAAATACAAATAGAAGACGTTCAAGAATATATTGAAGATGAATATTACAAAAGATGCTCCAGCTGAGATCGATGGTGAAGATGTTAGACAAGTGTTCCAAAACTTCCTATGACATATAGAGTCTCACTAGTCAGTAGTAAAATTGTAATAGTCATAGTTGTTACTACAGTTGAATACCTTCCTAGTTAAGAGGGAGTGTTAAAATAATGTAACTTCAGAAGATATTTTAGTTGTATTGTATTCCTCCTATTGGATATGAGTTTGGTATTGTTAGAGTCATTTAGGATGCAATGTAAACCTCCGAATGTAATTCGGTTCATTAGTACCCAAGTGTCAATATAATAAATGCTATTTGTAATGTCTAGCTGGACATGTAGGCTCGGACATCTAGTGAAGTCAGCCCCACCAAGTTAGAATTCAAGTCAACGGGAGAATATAAATAGGAGGGTGCTCCTCTTTATTTATACTCACTCACTCAAGCTAGTTTTAGCAAGAGAGAGAAGCAGTAGCACACCAAGAAGGAGGAAGCTATTGTCTAGAGTTTTTACACTGTCTTGGTCGAGTTCTATACTGAGGAAGTTTTGCGGGCTTTTCTCCCTTGTGGTTTCCCTGAGGAAAATATCTATGTTCTTGTGTTCTTATGGTTTTGTGCATTTTGTTCTTTCAGTGATATTCTAGTGGCTAATTGTTTAAAGTTATCACATAAACAATTTTAAAGAAAATTCAACACTAGTTAATTAATTAATACATTGGAGAATAGTATATCCTATAGTTAGAGTAGTTAATTATTCATTAATTTTTTGATGAGTTGTAAATGGTTATGTGGCCAGGAGGGCGCATAAGATATTAGGTGGTCCTATTGAGTTTCCTTGCAAAAAAAAAGGAAACTGGAATAATGCAGTTAAAGAAAGAAATCAGTGAAAAGAAAGAAACTGGAAAAAAGGCAGGAAAAGCAAAGAAATTTAGGAAATCAATAGCAAATCCAACAAAAGCATAGTTTTCAAAAGTAGGGAAAAGTAGACCAAATCATAAAGGCAGGAAAGCACACAAAGCTGCAAGTCTCCAATTCAGTCAAGGAGGGTGCATTGGATGAGGCTACTGGTCCAATGCAATGCATATTATCCATGAAGTAACTTTACCAAGAATATATCTAATATTATAAAAAGTATTTTGAGTGCACCATTTACATATTTTTCCATTATTGAATTTCAAATTGAAGAGTAGTGATATTTTCAAGACTTGGGAGATGTGCCCCTTTTGTTCACCAATATAGTTGAGGAATCAGTTGGATATGAGGAGAATAACTTCATTCATTCTCATTTATTTTAATTGCAGGTCTTTCTTGAATTTTCCGGTCATTCAAAATCAATATTAAGTGTTGAAGTTCCAATAATTCAAATTCTCGAGTTATGTGTAATTCTCTAGTGAGTTGGTTGTAGTTTTGACTCTGAATGTGCTTATCTTGTTCAATGTGGATACCTTTATTGCAGCACTAATATGTAATATTTCCCTTCTTGAATAATCAAATTCAATTTTGTGCTCTCATCCTAAATATTTTTTGTTTCTTGTGTTTCTTATACCCATGCTCTAATTGAGGTCCAATTTTGACTAGTTTTTAGATCTGAGCTAATTTTCTGACTTTTCACCTTTAGTTTCTAATATGAAGGTATATTCTAGAATCTAATGCCAATTTGAACCCCTTCCAATCCTTATTCTTTCAATTTGTTACCCTTAGATATGTTTGTGTCACTTGAAAAGTGACTCGTTGTGCAGTACTAAAATTATATTTTTTCTCATAGCTTCCAAACTTTGTCAAATCAAGTCCAAATATATTATTTTAGTGTTTTATCAGTGGTTTAGGGATTAGATATAGTTCGAAAACTTCCATTATACACTATAATCCATTGGGTTCCATATAAGTTCTAGGTATATTGCCTCGGAGTCTTTGGCTTTGCCAAAGGGTCGACCCGAGCGTGATGTAGCCCATTAAATGTGAATATGTCGAATTTTGGATTTTTTTTAGGTTGTTTTTTATTATCCTAAGGTTGTATTTGATCTCAGTATTAAGTTTGGGGAAGAATAGGAAATTTTAGTGGTGCCTGGAGAAAGTTTGTAACAAACTAGTATTTGTTTTCTTTAAATTTTGTCTACTGTGCCTTTAATGCTTGAAGGTACATTATAGTGTTATAAAAGCATGGTCCTTTTCACTTGTGAGAATAAGAAGAAATCATTTACATGGATGGAGTTTTTACACAAGATGAAGATGGTTACTTTTGTGACCAAATGGGAATGAATACAAAAGGAATTAAATACTAAAATCTAGATCAAAATATGATTTATCAAGGAAGCAAGTAAAAGTTTTCCTCATCACTATCGAAAGTATCTTTCTTTGAGGGAAGAGATACATGAAGCCATATCTTTCAAAGATTATTTTCATTGCAGCTATGGATTTGGCCTGAGTATGTAGATTAGGAATCATTGAAGGACAACCAACCATCAATAGAAGAATCAAGTTGTCCCACTTCATCAAGAAAAGAAGAAGGAAGAGAAATCAAAAGTGAAGCCTCATTGAATTCCATTATTTCTACCATTAAGAGACCTTTTGGATTCTATTCAAACAAAATCTCAAATAATCTTGATCTTAAGAAAACCAAGGAGGAAGCTACATCCATTCACTTGAAGGAGTAACAGAATTCTGACACCAATCTACTCCAAGAAGAAGATGAATAAAAACCATGCACAACTGAACACCCATCAACCCATAATTAGGTTGTTGGTAGTGTGAGAGGTGAATTCACTTATATCTTATTTGCTGGTGATTTCCATATCACTACAAAGGAGATTGATTCTATTGATGATGGTGAGACATATTTTGGATTAGATCCAAAATAAGAACATAAATCATATTTGCAGTCGCCACTTTAGCTTCATAATGAAGTAGAAGACAATCCCATAGGAGTTAAGTCTGAACCAGAGATTTTGATGGAAGAGAAAGACACCATAGCTATACCACATAAGGATAAAGATATGATGCAAACGTATAATCATAATTCATATTTATGTATTCCCTTGTTTCATAATGAGGTTGTATCCACTTTAGGGGATCAGTTTAGTAGGGTTTAGTCCTCTAGTGTTGAGACTCAAACTTCTAGTGTTTAAGTAGTAAGCAATGAGAGGGCTAGATTGTTAGATGAGAGTTTGTATGACTCTCATGATTTGGATGAAACCGCCTATGGTAGCACACACAATGTTGAGTGGATTCCCTTGGATGAATTTGATATCCAATTCTTAGTCTCAGAAGAAAATATGGTGCAGGTATTAGAAATGATCGAGGGTGCACATAAGTTTGTTGAAGACCTTATGAGGAGGACCCAGTTGGAGGAGAGGCATAGAGGCCCTCTAGTTGAAAGGATTTCTAGCATTGAGTTGTGCAGCATATGTTCGGGTACACAGGGCACTCCCAAAATACCACATAAGACTGAACACCTAGAGCAGCCACTCACACAAACAGATCATAGATAAACACACTGATGTTTTGACGTGGTTTAAACCCTCGAGAGGGAAACACTCCATGGCCCCAACCAAATAGCTAATTGAGGAAGTTTATTATGCAAAAGAAATAAAGATACAAATGAGCTTCTCACAATCAATCAACTAGCCAAGGACCCTCCATGCTCTTTAAATAGATATCATGGACCAATCGGGTGTTAAGAAATAGATCAAGGGTAGGTATGATCTAAGAGAAGATGAACCGTTAGATCACTCTATGTCTAGAACATATTGTGACCGTCGAATTAGATATTTACAAATGCATACTAATGCATACTAAAGAAACATACTTTACCTAATGGATATATTATCACAAGTTTATCTTAACTAACTCCTAAGTGTCTAAATATCCTAACATCCCCCCTTAAGAACAACTTGGGATAGGATTGCAGGATTCACAAAAGTGACACTAATAGGAGAAGGAAGGAGGAATTAGAGCCTATCCCACATTAATGAAAAAATTATGAACTCCTAATATAGATCAAATTTTAGAAAACTTTGCTTTCATAAGAGACTTGGTGAAGATGTCTGCAACTTGATCATCTGTAGGGAAAAAGAGCACTTCAAGAAAATGATCATGAACAAGATTTCTAATGAATTGCATATGTAGCTCAGTTTGTTTTCTGCGTTGATGTAGAATTGGATCTTTGACAATCTTGATGGAACTTTGATTGTCGCACCAAAGTGGAGTAGGTTGTTGTTGCTCGAATCCAAACTCTAAAAGGATTTGTCGAAGCCATAAAGCTTCCTAACTGACATTAACTGCAGTTTGATATTATGCTTTTGCTGAAGAAAGAGCAAGAGCTTGTTGTTTCTTACAAGCCCAAGTGACAGGTCCAGATCCCAGACTGAAAACATCACCTGTAGTAGAATTTCAATCATCAGGATCATCGTCCCAATCTGAATCATTGAACCCAACCAACAAAGGTTTCCCCCATGTACTGTAATGAATCCCAAACTGAATTGTACCTTGAATATATCGAAGTATTATTTTTGTTGCTTTCCAGTTACTTTCATGAGGTATTTGCATATAACAAGAAACACGACCAATAACAAAGGAAATTTCAGGAAGGGAATGAGTCAAGTATAAGAGACTACCAACAAGCTAACGATACAAGGTGGCATCTACTTCAGGTGAAGTACAAGTGGCAAAAATTTTGAATCTAGACTAGAAGGGAGAAGGGGTTGGTTTACAATATTCCATGTGAAAGCGACAAAGAAGGTCAAAAGCATACTTATACTGGGAAAGAAATATTCCTTCTTTGGTTTGAAAGACTTGGAGACTAAGAAAATAATGCAAATTTCCTAAGTCTGATATTTCAAAATTTTGCTTAAGACTAGATTTCACATGGGTTAAAAGCTTAGGGTCACTACCAGTAAGGATAATATCATCAACATAAAGAACAAGTATGATGAGATGGTTTCCTACTTTATTGGTATAGACATTGGGGTCGGAATGGCATCTAGAAAAACCAATGTCAAGTAGAAATCTATCCATTTTGGAATACCAAGATCTAGGAGCTTGCTTAAGGCCATATAAGGATTTCTTAAGGTGACAGTCAAGGCTACATTTATTCTGAACATATCTAGGAGGTTGTTCCATGTAAATTTCCTCCTATAAATAACCATGTAAGAATGCAAAATTGACATCCATTTGATGGAATTCCCAGTTATGTAAGGCTGCAAGGGAAAGAATAAGGTAGATGGAGTTCATTTTTGCAACAGGAGCAAAGGTTTCATTGTATTCAATCCCTTCAACTTTGGAAAAACCTTTGGCAACTAACCTTACCTTAAGTCTTTCAACACTTCCATCTGATGCTTACTTAGTTCTATAGACCCATTTACATCTAACAAATTTTCTACCTTTTGGAATATGTACAAGATCCCAACTATCGTTCGCCATTAAGGAACGATATTCTTCATCCATAGCTGCATCCCAATTTGGATTTCCTGAATCTTCTGCAAAATTTTATGGATCATGATTCTTAGAAACTTGAGCCAAAAGAGAAGAGGCTCGTTGAAACTAAGAACATGTTCGACATTGATCTCTAGGATCACCAGCAAGATCACCAACTGCTTCACATGTTGAACAGACACATCGAGGAAGAAACTTGTATTTTTATTATTGTACTCATTTGTCATGTCTATGGTTATGAAAAATCTTACATACACCATTTCTTGGATCCTGCAACTTCCCACATAAATCCCCAAGAAACTTGTGATGATACCAAAGTTTCCATGGATATTCCACTGAAATACATCCATGACAATAGAGATTCTAATATTCTACAATATCTTATTATATAGTGTATACTTTAGATTACATATATAATTTTACTATCTTAATGTATGAATAATGAGATAATTGGAACTAAAATGAAATATGCAAGCAAAAAACACACCATCCTCATAATGAATAGAAGATGTACAATAGGAAAACCCAATTCAAGAAAATACCAAGTAGAAGGTACAAATAAAATTCATTACTTAGGAAATAAAGTTCTCTCACTATGGAGTTTCCATGGAAACTATGGCATGAATGGATACTACAAGATCTTCTATTTCCTCTATTATTTTTCAATATCCCACTCATAGATGCTTTAAACAACTACTGAACAATAAAAATACCAATAAAATGGAACCCTCATTTTCTTAGTATCCTAATATTTAACATATCCTCATATATATCTAGGGTTAGGGTTAGTGTTAGGGTTTTTGTATGCCTCAACCTCCAATTAAGATTAGGGATTTTGACCATCCAAATATTCCTAGAAGTCCACACATGACTAACTCCACATGTGTGAGTAATGGAAGCTAGCATGTGGCATCCATTTGGTACCATGGTGTCTTGATGATGAATCCTTGTTTGGATTTTAAATGCTCATGAGAAAATTTATCATTGTGGATACTCCATGTTGAGTAAAATAGTTGTCCTTGATGTCAAAACTGTTAATGAAAGTCAAAGATATGATGGCAAGCTGAAACCAGCAAAATAACAAAGGAATAACCCTATTACAGGTTGTAGGTTGAATGAAAAACGAATAACCCTGTAGCAAGTTGAACGAATGAGATCGATCATCCAAGTAATGGCTCACAATGTTCTTGCTGAATGAACTAGCGCAGAGGTTAAACATGTGTGAATTGACAAAGTTCTGTAAAAGATCAAGATCAGACGGATGAGGTTAGTTCCGCTAAAATAGATCAATGATTCAGAAAAAGAATTGCAGAAAGCGAAAAGGCGCAAAGAAATTAGCCGAAGTCATGAATTCTGCATTCTGCGATGCGGAAAGGAGCTTGCGAAAAGACAAGACCAGAAAGCAGAAATCCTGGAAGCTGGTTCCGCAACAATCAAGATCAGATGGCTTATATTAGTCCTGCACTAGATTTGATGGTTAAGGATTAGTTCCGATGGTTAGGTGAAAAAACCAAAGTTCCACAAAATATCAATATCGGACAGCTGAGATTAGTTCCACTAAAACAAATCAACGGTTCATAAAAAGAAGTGCAGAAAGAAGAAAGGTGGAAAATCAATTAGCAGAAGTCGTGAAACATTGAGTTTCTAACTTCCGCATTCCGTGGTGTGGAAAGGATAGTCTGAAAAGCGGATGGTGAAAAGTCGAGATACGATTTGAGGAAATGTTACATTTTCACATCCTGCATCTCACGTCCTGCAATTTGGAGATCGACGCTCATGGAGAAGCCCGGTGAAGATCAATAGTGGGGAATCGTTGAAACAAAAACTTGGTGCGGAAATACGATTTCAAAAGGGAAATCTGTAGAGTAGATCAACGGTCTGGAGAGATTCATACATAAGATAAACTATCCAAACTGTATCTGGAGAAGAAGATTATGGAAACACCAGAAAACGATAAACAGGGATGCGAAAATTAATTCTGAGTTGTGGGAATAACGAAACAGTGTTTTTGCTGAAACTTAACAATGAAATGATGCGACGGTTGAACGAGTAGATGATGAATAGTTGTGTCTGTAAGTAAACAATCATGATCCAAAATGAAAGAGTGCATCTATGGAGAGATGTGTTGATAATAAATAGGTAAAGGGTATTTATTGAATAAATGTGTAAAAAATTAGGCATCTCTGTTAGGAAGCTTCATAGAGACCAAAGTGGATAGTTTACAATTGTTCCAAAATAATGATAAAATCAGTACAGGGTGGTGGGGTGGTGCTAGGGTAGGCCACAAGTCTACACAGTGTCGAAGCCTCCTTCCAGTCGCAGCTGGAGAACGGGGTGTATAGCATCCTTGTCTGTTGAAGCAGGGAAAAAACCATAGGGGTGTTGTAGCATCCCTATATGTAGTTGCAGGAAAAACCTAGGGTGTGTTTGCATCCTTTCTGTAGCAGCAGATAAACAATTTTGTAAATTCATCTTATTAATGAGTTTATGTTGGTGGTTTTCTATTTGAGGTTTCCACAATAAAATCTATGTCTGGATTGTTGATGTTTGTTTATTTTAAGGTAAAAGGGACAATACTGATTCACCCCCCCCCCCAAACCTCTCAGTATTGTGGGATAAACCAACAATTGGTATTAGAAAAGGTTCCTTCACAACAACTTAACCACTGAAAGGAAGATCCCATCCAAAAATCACAATGGATCAACAAGAAGGATTGGCCACTAACAAAACTCCACCACTTACCAGAGAAAATTATGCTTACTAGAGTGTAAGAATGAGGTGTCATCTGATGTCCCTGGGATGGAAGGTTTGGGCAGCAATAGAAAAGGGGCTTAAAATAGGAAACCAATACCTTACAGACACAGTTGAACTAGGTGAATATGAAGGTAATGCCAAAGCTCTAAACACAATCTTAAGTGGTTTAACAAACTCGGTATTTACTAAAGGTATGCAATGCACATCTCCCAAACAAGATTGGGACAAGATGAAAATTATCTATGAAGGAGAATATAAACTTCAAACATTTAAAGGTCAATTTGAAAGTCTTAAAATGAAAGAAGAAGATAATATTGGTGAATACCTTCTTCGTGTAGATGAAGTTGTTAATGCGATCAGAGGGCTTGGAGGAAAATTAAAAGAAAAGGAAGTGGTAAGCAAGGTACTAAGAACATTACCAATGAGATATGACCCAAAGGTATCCACCTTAAAAGAATGAGATGATCTTAAAAAGGTAACAATGGATGAGTTACATGGAATTCTCACTATGTATGAGATGAGACCAGGAAAAAATGGATCTTCAAGAAAAGAAGAAGCTTTTAAAGCCTCCTTAAAAAATAAATAAAAAAACCCAAATGATGAGAAAGCTCTTTTTATTAATAAACTTGAGAGAGGGACTGGAAAATACAAGGGGAAGTTACCTTTAAATTGTTTTAATTGTGGAAGGATTGGACATTTTTCCTCTAAATGCACCTACACTAAACAAGATGAGAATGAAGAAAATGAAACTTCGAAGTTCAAAAAGGGTAAACCAAGAAACAAGAAAAAAACCCTAACCCTATGGGAAAAAGAAAATTGTTTACACCATGGAATACAGTGAAGATTCAGATGAAAGTGAAGTTGAAGAAACTGAAGTTTTATTTATGGGACTAGATACTCAAGCCTCAAATAGTGACTCGGATGTAGAAGGAGAAGTAGATGCCAAAAAGGTTGAGGAGGACCTACACCTACAACTCAAAAGAAGAATACAGGAGTTTGAAAAGCTTGCAGAAGAAATCATGCAATTCAAGAGAAAGCTTGATGAAGGATCTATCATATCAAAGTTTGAGAATAGATCAAGGATTCTAGATGACATTCTAAGTAGCCAAAGACCATCAAGTGATAGGTCTAGTTTGGGGTTTGTTAAAAAGAAGAAGCCAAAGAGTTTTCATGTCACCAATCAAGAAGGAAGTAAGAAAAGTTGTGTTGAAGTACTAAATATTCCAGCTAAAAAGGAAGGAAGCAAGAAAGCAGACCTAATTTATCAAGATAAAAATAGAAATGATATAGCACCCAAGAGACCAAATAGATATCTACAAATATTTTTAGGTCACTGTTATTCTTGTAATAATTTTGGTCACAAAGCCTTAAATTGCAGAACTGAAAGAAAGGTTTCTGAATACAAGAAGAAGTCATCAAGTAATAAGTCGAAGATAAATAATATTTTTTTTACACTACTCCAAAAATATGACCTAGAATGTTATAAGTGTAATAACCATGGACATATGGCAAGAGATTGTAAACTGAAGACTCCTATAAGGAATACTGTTGCAATCAAATCTCATAACACCAAACAAAAGAAGTATTGGAGAGAAAAGGAAGAAAAGGAAAGCTCCATTATTTCTTTATGTGCAACCGAAAGAAAAAACTTATGGCACTTGGACAGTGGTTGTTCAAAACATATGACCAGTGACCCAAGAAAATTCATAACACTAAAAGATAATAAGGGAAAAGTCACTTTTGGAGACAATCTATCCTCCAAAATAATTGGCAAAGGAACAACTGTTGTCAACAGCAAGATCAAAGCAGAAAATGTTTTTCTAGTTGAAAACCTCAAGCCTAATCTTCTAAGTGTAAGTCAAACATGTGACCAAGGACACATTTGTATCTTTGACTCAGAAAAATGTGAAATCAAGAATAAGGAATTAGGAAAGGTCATTGGCATTGCTATGATAAATACAAATAATGTATACATCTTCGAAAATGAAAACCAATGTTACTTAAGTATGGTATATGAAAGTTGGTTATGGCATAGAAGGTTGGGACATTTAGGTTTTGAAAATCTTACCAAAATAAGCATGAATGAATCTGTAAGAGATCTACTTAAAATTGTAGTTACCCTAAACTCTGTGTGTAAACATTGTCAACATGGGAAGCAAACCAGAGCCAGTTTTAAAATAAAAGAACATATGACCTCACACCCTCTAAAAATAATACACATAGACCTTTGTGGACCAACCAGAACTAAAATCCTGCAAGGAGATCACTATTTCATGTTGCTTATTGATGATTACATAGGGATGACCTGGGTGGCATTCCTCAAAGAAAAATCAGAAACCTTTGAAAATTTTAAAATCTTCAAGGCAATGGCTGAGAATGAGTCAGGTATGAAAATCATGTTCCTTAGATCATATAATGGGGGAGAATTTACCTCCAATGAATTCAATGAGTCCTGTGAAGGTCATGGAATTAAGAGACAGTTTTCATCTACAAAAACTCCTCAGCAGAATGGGGTTGTTGAAAGGAAAAACATAACAGTCCAAGAAGATTCCAAAACGATGCTTACTGAATCAAAACTATCAATTTCATTTTGGAGAGAAGTTGTATACACAGTTGTCTACATACTTAACACAGGGAAACTCAGAGTGAATAAGTTAAGACCCCCTACAAATTGTGGTATGGAAGACCAGCCTCAGTCAAATATTTTAAAGTGTTTAGCAGTAATTGTTACATCAAAATAAACGAGGATGGTCTTGGAAAGTTCAACTCTAGGACTGATGAAGGAACTCTATGGTCTCAAACAAGCTCCAAGAGTGTGGTTTTCAAGACTAGATAGTTACTTGAAACAACAAGGTTTTAAAAGATGAGCCACTGAAATTAATTTTTACCTAAAGATTGAAGATAAAAATATGATCATTGTTGTTGTCTATGTGGATGATATCATACTTGGAAGAAATCTTCAAATCCTAAGCGTAGATTTTGCCTCTGAAATGAAGAAAGAATTCGAAATGTCAATGTTGGTTGAATTGACTTTCTTCTTAGGATTGCAAGTCTACCAAACAGATGAAGGAATTTTCATCTCTCAAACTAATTACATCAAAGATATGTTGTAAAAGTTTGAAATGGAAGATTCCAAACCTGTTGGTACTCCTATGGTCACTGGTTGCAAGTTAAGTAAGGATGATTAATCTCTAGAAGTAGATCATACCATGTTTATATCCATGATTGATAGTCTACTATATGTGACAGCCACAAGACCAGATGTGATGCAAGCTGTTGGATTGGTGGCTAGATTCCAATCAACTCCCAAAGAAACACATGTAACGGTAGTAAAAAGGATTTTCAAATATATAAAAGGTACCATGGAGTATGGTTTATGGTATCCAAAAATACAAGACTTTACCTTGAAAGCATTTACTGATGCATATTGGGCAGGAATTGTTGATGATCGAAAAAGTACTAGTGGAGAAACATTATTTCTGGGAAATTGTTTAGTATCATGGTCAAGTAGAAAAAAATCCTCCATTTCACTCTCTACAATAGAAGCAGAATATATTGCTTCCTCCTCATGTTACACGCGAGTTATTTAGATGAAACAAACCCTAGAAGTTCTACTTGTAAAATATGAACATCCAATAGTGATCAATTGTGATAACATTAGTGCTATAAATATGTCTAAAAATCCTATCATGCATTCTAAGACAAAACACATACCAATCAAGTATCACTATCTCAGAGAACAGGTATCTCAAAAAGCTGTCAGATTAGAATACATTGACACAAAATAATAGATTGCTGGCATTTTCACCAAACCACTACCTAAGGAATCCTTTGAACATCTTAGACAGAATATGGGAGTAATTCCTTTACAATAACACTAAGAGGAGGAAGTGCAATCTCAGGGGAAGATATGATGAAAGGGAGTTGTCAGACAAATAGGTTTCTTTGCCATTGGTGTCAAAGGGGGAGAATGATTAAATATCTTTCCATCAATGCCAAAGGGGGAGGTTGTTGAGTAAAATAGTTGTCATTGATGTCAAAACTATTAACGAAAGTCAAAGATATGATGGCAGGATGAAACCAGCAAAATAACAAAGGAATAACCCTATTGTAGGTTGTAGGTTGAATGACAAATGAATAACCCTATAGCAAGTTGAACGACTGAGATCGGTCATCAAAGTAACGGCTCACAATTTTCTTGTTGAATTGAATGACTGAGATCGATCATCCAAGTAACGGCTCACAAAATTTTGCAAAATATCAAGATCGGATGGTTGAGATTAGTTCTGCTAAAACAAATCAATGGTTCAGAAAAAGAACTGTGGAAAGAAAAAAGGTGCAAACCAATTAGCCGAAGTCATGACTTCCGCATTCCGCAGTGTGAAAAGGAGCTTGCGGAAATACAAGACCAAAAAGCAGAAAGCCCAAAAGTCAGTTTCGCAACAATCAAGATCGGATGGCTTATATTAGTCCCACACTAGATCCGACGGTTAAGGATTAGTTCAAACGGTTAGGAGAAAAATCCAAAGTTCTGCAAAAGATCAAGATCGAATGGCTGAGATTAGTTTCACTAAAACAAATCAATGATTCACAAAAAGAAGTGCGGAAAGCGAAAAGGCAGAAAAGCAATTAGCCGAAGTCGTGAAACATTGAGTTTTCGACTTCCGTATTCCATAGTGTGGAAAGGCTAGTCCAGAAAGTGGATGGCGAAAAGTCGAGATACGATTTGAGGAAATGTTACATTTTTTCATCCCGCAATCTGGAGAATGACGCTCATGGAGAAGCCCGATGAAGATCAACGGTGGGGAATCATTGCAGCAGAAACTTGGTGCAGAAATATGATTTCAAAAGGGAAATATGTAGAATATATCAACAGTCTAGAGATATTCAGACATAATATCAACTGTATGAACTGTATCTGGAGAAGAATATTACAGAAGCACCAGAAAATGATAAATAGGGCTGCGGAAATGAATTCTGAGCTGTGGGAAGAATGAAACGATGTTTTTTATGAAACTTAAGGATGAAATGATCCGATGGTTGAACGAGTAGATGATGAATAGTTGTGTCTGTGAGTAAATAGTCACGTTCCAAAATGAAAGAGTGCAACTATGGAGAGATGCATTGATAAGAAATAGGTAAAGGGTATTTATTGAATAAATGTGTAAATAATTAGGTGTCTCTGTTAGGAAGCTTGACAGAGACGAAAGTGGATAGTTTACAACTATTCCAAAAGACCAAGAAAATCAGTACAGGGTGGCAGGGTGGTGCTAGGGAAGGCCACATATCTGCAGTGGGTCAAAGCCTCCTTCCTGTCATAGCTGGAGAATAGGGTGTCATAGCATCCTTGTCTGTTGAAGCAGGAAGAAAACCATAGGGGTGTTGTAGCATCCCTGTCTGTAGTTGCAAGAAAAACCTAGGGTGTGTTTACATCCTTTCTATAGTAGCAGATAAACAATTTTGTAAATTCATCTTATTAATCAGTTTGTGTTGGTGGTTTTCCCTTTGAGGTTTACAGAATAAAATCTATGTCTGGATTGTTGGTTTTTTTTTTTTTTAAGGTAAAAGGGACAATATTAATTCACCCCCCCCTTTGCCCTCTCAGTATTGTGGGATAAACCAACACTTCATAAGAAGTCCACTTTGAAAATCAAAACCATAGGTCTCTTGGGACATAAAAAAAAAAAGATAGTTCAACTTATAGGAGATATAAATTCCACATTGTACTCTGGTTGAGGTGATTTTTGGGCCATCCAAAAACCCTTGTTGTATAGAATAGAATCAAGAGGCTTGGATTTAAGGTCACAAAGTTTTGACCCAAAGAAAAAACATTTAAGGTCTCAAACGAGATCTTGAAGGTTATGGATCCCAATTCACAAAGTGGGACCTACCCATAAAATGATCCCTGCAAGACAATAAATCCAATTTTACTATCCTAAATGTTCCACATTAGATGAAAAAATAGTTTTTGATCCATTTCAAATCAAAATGCATCGAGAAAGACCTTCTCTACCTTCTCCTTAAGGTTAAAACTATGCTCTTAAGGAAAACATTAATCTCTCTTAATACATATTTAAACCCAATGATATCTTACACTCAAACTTGGGACCAACTTGATCTTCATTTTCATTCATCAATGTATATTAATCATCTTTAGCTTTCCAATAATTTTTTCATTCATGTCTATACAGTCCTTTGTGCTAACTATTTCATCTACAATTTCAATTTTATGTATTTTATTTCTGTAGGTGTTCTCCTTATGCCTGCTCCTCTATGTTTTTGTTCATTAGGGTTACCTCTTCCTTCCACTAGGTATTTATTGTACTCCATCCCTTACATGTTGAATATTATATATTCCAAAACTATCATCTGTATATATGGATTCTCTTCTCTTAGCATAGATTTTTATTTTTTGTCTTCATATGTAATTCAACATTATATAAGCATTAATTGTGAATCCCCTCTTAATTTAACAAGATCCAAACTTCTTCACAATCAATTTATTATAATTTCCCTTGAAGAGTGATTTTGACTTGAATGAATATTCTTAAAGTTTATAATGGGAAACTCTAATTTTCTTAGCCAAAATTTATATCAAATTTGTACAACAACAAAAAAAAGTTTAACTCTATGCTTATCAATAAACAATTCAAGAATGTAACATCTTGTATAACAAAAAAATAACAAAATATATAACTCCATGCTTACCCATAAACAATTCAAAAATTAATAACGCCATAAATCTATTCACC
Source organism: Pseudotsuga menziesii (assembly GCA_001517045.1). Taxonomy (NCBI): domain Eukaryota; kingdom Viridiplantae; phylum Streptophyta; class Pinopsida; order Pinales; family Pinaceae; genus Pseudotsuga; species Pseudotsuga menziesii. Next base: position 413,097 of record LPNX010287377.1, read on the forward strand.
ATACTTTTATAAGAAAATTTAAGCACATATCACACTTATTTGGTGAAATACTTACTAAATATATTCCAAAACTTATATTTCCAACATTTATTTGTTCATTTATCTATGAATAAATTAACAATCATGGGAGATCAATGTAACCACACAATATATTTAAGAATCTAAGAAATAATCAAGAATCTAAGAAATAATCAATAGCTTTTATAAAATGAATAATATTGTTATATTTAAAAAACAACTAGAAAAAAAAATTATTAATAAGTTTTCTCATAAAACTTTTGAAATAGGAAATGAGATAGAGAAACCTATATTTTATCTATTTGATAAGTTTTAAGTTTTGTGTCTCTTATAAATTATTAATAAGTTTTCTCATAAAACTTTTGAAATAGGAAATGATAGAGAAACCTATATTTTATCTATTTGATAAGTTTTAAGTTTTATGTCTCTTATAAAATTTTATATCAACTTTTTATTTTTTATATAAATTAATTATACATTTTTCTTCTTAACCAAATTTAGAATTTATTTCAAAATTTACTATTTTTTTTCCTCAAAAAAAATTCGTAATTTTATTTCATGATAGAACAAAATTACATAGCACATGTAGGTGGATCAAAAGAGACCCACGAACATTGTCACATCTTCTTCCATCTCAAAGAGACAATATCAAAAAATAGTAAACAGCATCTTCTTCCGTCTCAAAGAGACAATATCAAAAAAAATATAGTAAACAGCATCAACTATCGAGTCTGAAAACACCTCTGTAAGTCATAGTAATGAAAACAAAAATGTTTGTTCACAGTAAACCAAAATGTAACCCTGAAAATCATAGGGTCTGAGCCGAAGCTCAATCAGCTGCATTTAATTCCGTTGCATTTTACACTTCATAGAACGTCCCTGAAACTGTCAAACAGCTATTTAACACTTCATAGAACGTCCCGAAACTGTCAAAAAAAGGGGCTGAGCCGAGGCTCAATCAGCTGCATATAACACTACACAATCAGCTGCAGTTAAACTTCATGGAACGGTCGGTGATAGTAGCTGTAAGCCCCTATGGGAGCAAAGATCTGGATCCTCCAGGTGCCATAATCGAGCTGTGTGGCTTCTTTGGACAACCGATCTGCCACCCTGTTGCGTTCCCGGAATACATGAGTGAATGATATTTTGTTAAAATGATGTTTGAGTAAAAGCACCTCTTCTAATATAGGAAGCAGCCTCATGACTTTGCACTGTTGAACCTCTTTTTCCCAATCAATTACTAACATCGAATCCCCAAAGACTTGTAAAGATAGGCAACCCTGTTCTATAGCAAACAGTAAAAGAAGTCTAAGAGACATAAGTTCCACAAAATTGTTAGTACCACTCCCAAGGCCAGCAGAAAAAAGGAAAGATAGAGATTCTGTGTTATATAAACCCCCCCCCCCAGCACAAAGAAGTTGATTATCCTGGGAAGCGCCATCAAAAAAGCCCCACGGCATCGTCTTATCTATCTGTTCTTCTCTTATATCTCTGATCTTACATGGCCGATCAGGTGTCCAAAAGTGTTGAACAATCGAAACAGCATGGGCAGCAATAGTTTCCAAATGAGTCCTGCAGTCCTGAAAAATCACCTTGTTCCTAGTGATCCAAATCCCCCATATGAAGATGCAGGGTAACGCCCTTAGAGATATTGAGTGTCGACTCTCCCACCAACTCAAAAAAGCATCCAGAACACTCTGATCATCCCAATCAACCTGAACCCTGAGCATATTGCAAATATCTGCCCATACCGCCCTTGTGTAGCCACAATGTATAAAAATATGAGCAGAAGTTTCTTCCTCCTGTCTACATAGTACACAGAAGCCCGGTCCATGATAACACCTTCTCTTAAGAACCTCCCACGTCGGAGCTTTATTTTCAAGAACCGCCCACATAAGAATCTTTGCCTTGCCCGGGCATTTCAGTTTCCATAAAATTTTCCACCACCATACCAGCTCCCGATTATGGACTTCCACATTAAGCTAAATGTATCCAAGCTTGGGTGTATATCTCCCAGAGGGATGATGATCCCAGACCAATTCATCCCCCCTGTTGCAGAGTCTGATATGAGTGTATCGTATTCTGTATATGAAATGTTCCCATTCGAGCAAGAGGGCTGCAGATAAACCCAGCCTGCCTCCTGCAAGCCAACCCTGATACCACAATGTAGTAGATTCTGGATTTGCCACATCAGCCAAAAACACTACTCTTCCTTCTTTTAGACGTTGCCTCAAAGCTTCTGAAAGTATATGAGCCCCTTCACAGCCCACCCATGGATCCAGCCCAATCCGAAGTAATCTTCCATCCCCCACCCTCCAAACCAGCCCAGAACCAATTAAGACAAAAAAATTTATCACTGCTTTCCATACCACCGAGCAATTTCCCCTGGCCTTGTTTTCCATCCGAATCCAATCCAGAAGGGTGGAAGGTGCAATATATTTATGGTATACCACATTTTTCCATAAACTCTGAGAGTGTATGAGCCTCCAAGCAACCTTTGCCCCCAGCGCTTTTGCAAATAAGAAGATATTTTTTAAACCCCATCCTCCCGAGGCCTTGGGCACAGCAAGACGGGCCCACTTAACCCAGACCATGGATTTTTGATCACTCTTCCCCTGCCAAAGGAAAGCGAAGCATAGTTTTCTCATATGCTCCAAAATCCCCACCGGAATCCAAGAGAGAGACATCCAAAAAACCGGTATAGCCTCCAAAACTGATTTGACCAATACTAACCTCCCTGCCCATGACAGCCACTTGTGATTCCATCCATGTAATCTTTTCTCCAATTTGGCCACCAACCAAGCCCAATCCGCCTTGAGATAAGAGTTGGGTTTTAGATAGAACCCCAGGTACTTTAGGCCCGCCTCCAACTCCAACGTCCTGAAGGGAAGTCTAGCTGCAATTCTTCTAAGTTCCTCCTCAAATAAATTTGAACTTAAAATGGTCGATTTGCCTATATTGACTTGAATTCCTACTGCTACTTGAAGTAAGCTGATCCCTTCTGCCAGTTTTTCGATGCTCTGTCTCGACCCATCACAGAACAAAAGAATGTCATCAACAAAAAGAAGATGTGTAATGTACAATGCCTGTGAAATAGGTATACCTCGAAAAGTTCCTTCCACCTTTGCAGCATGGATAAAACGACTAAGCCCTTCAGCAACCAATAAAAAGAGCAGTGGAGAGAGCGGGCATCCCTGTCTTAAGCCCCTCCCTACTGTGAAGAAAGGGTTGGCTGAGCCATTAATTAAGACAGCAAATGAAACAATGGTTAAAACTGCCATAACCCATCTAGTGAATTCATAAGAGAAACCCAAATGTGTAAGGAGCATTCTGATGTAAAGCCAGCTGACCCAGTCATAGGCTTTGGATAAGTCTATCTTAATCACTGCTCCTTTCTGTTTCTGAACTTTCATCGAATGCAACCCTTCCTGCGCTACTCCAATAGCCTCATGTATTTGTCAGCCTTCAAGAAAGCCAAACTGTTCACTAGAAATATGCTGAGACAGCACCACTTTCAACATTCTTGATATTACTTTGGAGATAATCTTATATAGGCAGTTGCATAAAGAGATAGGTCGATAATCATCAAAACCTTCAGCATGGTCTGATTTTGGGATAAGGGCAAGAAAAGTAGCGTTTATAGGGCCGTAAATAAAACCTGCTTGCCTTGACTCTTCCACCACAGCCAACAAATCACGACCCACTAGGTCCAAGAAACCTAGAAAGAATTCAATAGGCCAGCCATCTGGACCTGGGCTCTTGTCTTTCTGAAAAGAATGTAGAACGACCAACAACTCCACCTCTGTAACCTCCCCCATCAGCTTCTGATTTTCCTCCTCGTCCACAAACCTAGGGAAAAGTTGTGCAACACGAATGACCTCAGCAATAGAAGCACCCGGCTGTTCCTTGAAGAGGGTTCCAAAATGATCAACTCCCAATGCAGCCAATCCCTCAAAACTGGACACCATCTCACCTTCAGCCGAAGGTAACTCCCAAATGGTGTTGGAACACTTCCGACCTTTAGCATATGCTTGAAAGAATTTAGTATTCTCATCCCCACATTGTAACCAAATCGCCCTACTCTTCATTCTCCAAGTAGCTTCCCTCGCACACAGAATATCATTCCTCTTTTTTTCCCACGAGAGCAATTCCTCTTTGCTATGAGCATCCAGAAAGTCCATTCCACAAGAATTGAGAAGTCGTTCAATAGCCACCTCACTTTCACTAAGAGTCTGGTCGTCCAGGACTCATTTTTCATGCGCCCACTTTATAGTGGCCTGCTTAACCCTCTGCAGATTTTTATGAAAGTGAGCACCCGCGAAAACCACATCCTCCGAAATGTTTTGGACCCACATGCCCTCTACCAACTTTTGATAACTCCCTTCCTTCAACCAGGATGGATTAAATTTAAACGGGCTAGCAGGCTTGCGGCTTCGACCTCTTAATTCAAGAAAAATAGGACAGTGATCCGATATCCCTCTCGACCCGACCCACTGTCTAACCACCTCCACCCCATTTGCCAGCCTTTCAGCCACCAAAAACCGATCCAACCTCTTTGCCACCCTCTGAACCCCCACTCTCTTATTTCTCCATGTAGGGGATACCTTTGGCGGAATAATATCCAGCAGATTTTTTCTGGCAAAAGATTGAATGAAGAAGTTAGCCAAAGCATCTGGATATGCCATTGGCCCCCAAACTTTCGACACACCTAAAGAGAGATTTAGGTCTCCCCCGACACACCTAAAGAGAGATTTAGGTCTCCCCCAAGAACCAGCTCCCGATTATCAAAGATTTCCATTTTCAACAAGGAATCCCAAAATCCCGCCCTATTTAGATAGGGTCCATAAACATTAAGAATTGTTACCACCTTTCCAATCTGAGCATCCCACACCTCCAAGCCCACACCCGCTGAAAAACCCTAGGAGGACTCACATCTACAGCTCTTCAGATTCCAACCAGAAACCACTCCTCCAGAGCGACCTCTAGCGTCAATCCCAACAAGCTTCCATCCCGGAAGCAAAACCTTCAACAATCTAACCACATCCTCACTAATCCCCATAGTCTCTTGTAACAGAACAATATCCGGCTGGTTCAGCTCCACCAACCTTCAAAATGACGTTTTTTTAATGGGGCTCGCCAACCCACAACAGTTGAAGGACATTAATTTCATTTAACAAACCCCCCTTAGGCCTTTACTGCTCTAAGTGCCCACTCAATAGAAGATTGCTTGCCCATATCCACATCCACTTTCGCCCTCTCTTGTGCTTTTGAGAGGTGAGATTTTCTTCCATGACCCCGACCCCCCACATTCTTCGCAACTTCAGACAGCCCTTTCCCTCCCGGATATTCAGCAGAAATCTCCCTACTTCGAAGAGCATAACGAACTCTGCTCTCTGAACTAGAAGAAGGGTTTGTGGACACAATAGAGGGAGTAAAGAAACTCTCAGAGGGAGGCAGAACATAAGAGGCCACTGGACTGAGAGAGGCAAAACTGACCAACGGAGGAGTACCAGAGAAAACTCCCCCACCCGCAGCCCGATGAATGTCTAATTGCTGATGAAGACTACTAGAAGCCGCCCGCGATGTTGAAGCCATCCTGATCGGAGGAACACCATCAGAACCCAACCCCTGCCCATTGGGAGTATGTAATCCAGCTACTTTAGGGCCTGGAGCCTTTGAGCATCCCAAATATGCCTTACCACAGTCAGCCTGAATGCTGAGTCCCGAAACCACCTCCTGAGCCGGTGCGGTTCCACCCTCTACACCTCCGTCTGTTGTCTGAACCTCCTCTTCTCCCTTCCCCTTCTCATCATCAGAGACTTCTTCAATCCTTCTAACACCGCCCCTATAAGGGTATGGACAACTAGCAACCAAGTGGCCATAAGCATGGCAGAAGTGGCATCGGAAGGGAACTCCATCATAATCCAATAACTGAGTAAAGTCTCCATCCTTTGTTTTGACCGAGATTTCAGAGGAAAGACCCAACTTGAGATCAATATTAACCATAATTTTTGCAACCATATAGAAACTAGACTCCTGAAATGATCTATCAGAGCAAACATATTCTCCCAGAAAGTTCCCAATGGCAGCAAAACGGGACTCATTCCAAAGATTCATAGGAAAACCCGGAAGTCACACCCACAAGAGTTCTTTGTCCACCTTTTTAGTCTTAGAGTCGAAAAAAGGTGTCCAGCTATTAAGCAGTACTGGCACTCCACTCATCACCCATGGATGAGTTGTGACAACCTCCACCTCCCTTTTGTTCTGTAAAATGAAGGCAAAACAACCCTTGGTAAGTACCCGAATCCCAGGAGGCTGTTTCACCAAGCCCTCCCAGTGCTTCGCAGTCCATCTCCGAAGATAGCTGGGACCGAATATTTTCCCACGAGCCCGCCCTACCACCGCTACCATAGAGAGATCCTCAGCTTCATCCATTGAGACATCTAAACCCAAGACCAACTGATCCTTCCGGACTTTGTTCTTTACGGCCTTTGGTGGTTTCTTTACTGCCTCCGCCTTGCCCTTACCTCCAATCCTTGATATTAGCAAGGATTCCGCCTCATGCAAAGGTCCTCCACTCCCCTGCAAGGCCCCGTCCTGTTCTCCAGAGGAGAAAGAGGCCCTCGGGATATTCAACCCAAAAACTCCCCCCATAGTTCCAAGATCTGGCACCGCTTCCGATCCGATCAGATTTCCAACTGAGAAGGACCCTACCCCATCACCCACCGCCGACCGCCTGTTCGCCTCACCAGAGAAACCGGCCAAATTTAACAGAGAAGCAGGTCCCGGATGACTAAATGCATGACCAAACTGTGGCGAAGATCTTCCAAGCGAACCAGCAAAAACAGTATGTCCAGCTCCAAAACCCTCTGATGACCTAAAATAGGCCAACTCAGCCTCCAACCCTTCCAGCCCAAGAGATGCTGTCGGTTGCACCGAAGAAGGGTTTCTTGGCATATCATCATAAATGTCGTCCATGCCAAACCCCCCTGCTGACCCACATGGGCCACCGATCCCCTTTCCAGCCTGGAAGTCCCCGACCTCCTCCAACTACAAACCCTTCCTCGAATTCGCTAAACCATACGTAAAAATCTCCCGTTCACCAACACCATCAGAGGAATAATCCACAATATCGTCCATCTGACACCAAACCAGCCCCCTACTGACTGCCAGCCACCTAGCCCAAAATATCAATCTTCCAACGCTGACAGGTCAGATAAATCCCAGAAAAAGCCAAAAAATACCACCTACCGATAGAAAAAGACCGGTAGCTTGATCACAGCCCCAGAAAAAACGTTGAAACACCCTAACCCCCAGCCACAACCACATCAGCCTCCGAAAAGAGAGCCATTAACACCTTCTACATCAATAATGGAATAAACCTTAGCTTTCTTGTTCTTTCTTCAACCTGCGATCCATTCATGTTCCTGGCTCTTCAATACAATACGTATCAGCATAAAGAAAACTATTAGCTCTTCCTTGTCTATCCTATTAGCTCTTGATCTGAGAGCTGTGAAACAGAGATGGATACAGCCATATAGAAGCCTTTCAAGCACCCAGGAAAATGCAGAAACCTTCTTGGAAATTTTTCACATCCAAAACCGATCCATCATTTTTCCAGTGCAAGAATTCTCAAGACCTTTGCATTAGGCACAAAAATTCTCAAGAATTCTCAAGACCTTTGCAACCACAGATGATTTCAACTACAGAATCAAAAAATCCTGAACAAAGCACAAACGACCTCCCAAGGCAGACCAGAGAAAATGCAAAAAATCTTCTTGGAGCACGAAAACATTGAGAAACATGGAGTTTTAAGGAAGGAACCATTGGCCTCATTTCAAAATTTACTATTAAACAAACATAATAAGTGAATAAGTTTACATAACTATAACTATATACATTTTAATATAATAACCAAACTTATTTTATTGTAATGAGCAATTTCACATGAACTCTTTAAATCAAACTTTCTAATATAAATTTGTAATATAAAATATAAAATCTTTCTTTAATAAAATTTACATTTTATTTCAAAATTAATTATCATAAAACACCTAATAAATTTAATATTACATAACTTTCTACAAGCGATCATTAATCAGCAATAATTACTCTTACTCGACCGAGCCTGATTAATTTTCCACTTTCTACTACTTAATATAATAAACAACTAAGTGATATTATAATGCACAAATCTCACATTTATATGAAAGTACATAATATAGTGAACCCACTCTCACATCTATATGAATTATTTTAAGTAAACTCCTTTAATCAAGCAATAAATTGTTTAAATTGTTTTGTTTTTCTACTGGTTAAATTGTTACAAATCAAAATGGTTTTCAAATAAGGTTTAACATCATTTTGAACTCTCAAACTTGTAATGATCGACGATTGAAGCTCTACCATATTCATAAACAATTGTAATTATCGATGCTTGATGCTCTACCATATTCATAAACTATGAGTCAATATAAGTTAATAAATTACTGTTTAATCCGAACGATATCTCAAATTATATTTTATTCTCTTTTAAACATCTTGTAATATTCTTCCTTTTTATATCACCTTTCATTGTTTTTAATCAGAAATATGCCAACATCTAGGTCTACATTTTAATATTATAGCAAAATAATGGACTCCTTTTCTCCGACCCTTCATCTTCTAAAATCAAGTCAATAATGGAGTACTTTGGTTTGCTGCAGAAACCTGGACAGATTCTCATCCCAAGACGTAATTCCAAGTTTGTTAGATGCTCTGGCCGGTGATGTGCTACCTGCATTCTCTTTATTATATTGCTTCTGCCTTCGATGTCATCCATTATCGGTAGAAGATATGATCATTTAGGAAACCATACGATATTCGCGTCGATACAGAAGCTTCGTTGAAGTGGATGAAGCCAACTATTTGCCAGCCGTATTGAAAATGACATTTCACTGAATCCATCCAACCAATCATGTGAAAAACTCGTTATAAAAAGCTCTACCAGTCCATGTTTCTCCATACACTCCTACGCCCATGTCCAACCCCCTGCGTATAACGTAAACCCTAACTCCTCTGATTGCGCATTCGTTCTCAATTTGAACCAGTCCAGTGCGGCCTCTAGGCTCTGCCTAAGTTGCAGCCAAATATGGAAAATTATCTGTCAGCCCACCGGCGCAATATATATTTTTTGCTTCTTGTCAACCTCCTTTGTTGTGTTGCTTGGCTGCAGGTTGAATCGTTTCAGCCAACAAATGCAATTTATCAACGCAGAAAACTGTCAGCTTTAGTCCCGTCAACGCCTCTCATATTGAAATATCACAAGGGACCCCTTCTGACAGGGCCTGGTAGCATCAAAGTCTATATTCTCTGGTATGGCACTTTCAGTCCCTCTCAAAAGGCCTCCATTTCTGATTTTCTTTTCTTCTATTAAAGTAAACGTTCCGGCCCTGCAACCATCAGTGAGCAGCTGGTGGGCAACCACGAAAGACTATAAAGATTCAGCCAAACGAGGCGTCTCACCGGTCGTCAAGATTGGCGGGCAATCCTCGGATGCACTGTGCTCCCGTGGAAAGAAGCTCAAGAGAAGCGACATCTCAATGCTGGTAAAAGGAGCTGTGGCCAACAATTTATTTCCCACAGACGCAAAGGGAATTTACATTGTTCTTACGGCAGACGATGTAATCGTGGAGAAATTCTGCATGGACTCGTGCGGTTTTCATGATTCTATTACGGCGACGAAGACGTTGTTGTTCGCGTGGGCGGGTAACTCCGGCGTTCAGTGTCCGGGTCAGTGTGCGTGGCCTTTTGCAGCACCACTCTACGGGCCTCCAACTTCGTCTCTAATTCCACCCAACGGAGACGTGGGTGTGGATGGGATGATAATAAACATAGCGACCATTCTTGCGGGGGCTGCAACCAATCCCTTCAACACGGGGTACTATCAAGGAGATGCTTCGGCTCCCCTGGAGGCAGCGACTGCCTGCGCTGGCATATTCGGGAAGGGGGCTTACTCTGGTTATCCCGGAGAATTACTCATCGATATGAAGACCAACTGCAGCTACAACGTTTATGGAATAAAGAAAAGAATGTATCTGCTGCCAGCGATGTGGAATCCATCTAGCCTTTCATGTAAAACCAGCCTTACTTGATTTATTTCCACCCGTTCTGGCCGATAATGTTACCTCAGCAACAATAAATGTAGCTGAATGGGATATTCCATACCCGAAAGCACTGACAAAAGGATCCTATCTTTTGCCTGTTGTTTGGAATTACATGTCTTCAAATTTGTAAGTATGACTACTCCATGGTGATATAAGTTGCCCTTGATTATGGCTCTGTTGCCATAATGAAAGCTTTGAGAACACTAACATATCACCATTAATTGGATCTTAGTATTTTCTGGTTGTGCAAAGTATGAAAATTATCTTTCGAAATTCTTGAATGTTATCTTTTAAATTGAATATGTATGTGCATCTTGCCCACGTTTGGCTCATCGAAAATTGAAATTTTAATAATGAATATGATGATGATTCGGGAACTCCTTCAAAATGCACATGCTAGTCATGGATTTGATATAAATCTATACATAAGAGTTCAACCGATTTGATATAAATCTATATATAAGAGTTCAACTGAATATAGGTGTATATATCTTAGAATTTTGGTTGGACAATGTTGCAGCTGCAACATTTTCCCAAAATTCAAAAATTTCGGTAACCCCTCTTTTTGCTTCTTTTGGTTTGATTTTTTATTGGGTTTGAAAATTCTCCAGAAAGATTATTCCTAATGCTAGAAATGTTTCACTACTTGTTTAAGTTCACCGTGCCTTCGAGTGCATTGTTGAGTATTTGAGTCGGAAGTTTAGTCATTTGTGCTTTCGTTGTTGCAGGAAAGTAATAGGCAACCAGGTCCGATTGTTTTATCCGACTCTTTAATCTCAATCGGCTATCGTTTGGTTTTCCGTCGGAACATATTGTCTTTAAGTTTTCTGTCGGAACAGCGGCTTCGAAAAGCGTTGTCTTTCTGGTCATTAAGTTGGTTTCTCCTCCAATTTAGATTTTGCCTATTGCGGGACGTGATATCTTTTATGTTTCCACCATTGCGGCTCCTCATCCATTTATCGCTCCGACGTTTAGTCTCGTGATCTCCGATGCTTATTGGTTTCTCTCGGATGTCTTGGCGGTTCACCTAGTTGTTTTACCACCCGATGTTACGGGAGGAGATGTCCATATGATTTCTGATCCTTGCGTTTTCACTGTCCAATGTTTTTTTTTTTTCGCCGCTCTTGGTTGACCAGTTATATATATATATATATGGGGTCAGGTAATTTGATTATTCTATTGCTATTCTGGACTGTCGTTTTCGTGTGCTATCGTTTTTTATCGAGCCTACCATGACCCCCGCTGTCGGTGTACCCACGTTCCCAGGTGGCTCAACCGTGGAAACTTAACGGTCTTCCTCCCGCCAGTTGCGCAGCAGTGACAGGTAGGCTCTTATATGCATTATCCCATTCCCTTCAACTGGACGTTTTGATTATTGTTCCACGGTTAGGTTTTTCACGTCGTTTTCCCTTGTTCCACGTCGTTTACATGTATATATATGTTGGGCGAGCCTGGATACTGTCAGTAGGGGAGTTTGTTTCCCATGGTGTAGTTTTCTTCCACAGCCGTTATGGTTTCCCACCCTACACTTGATGGTTAGGGGGGCTGGTGCAGACGGCCATTACGCTGTCTGCACCAATCTGCCCCAGTTTATGATAGGCCGTTAGGGGAAGGTCCATGGCCTCCCTGTGGAATATCGAGTTGGTTGCCCCCAATCAGGTTACAACCACTTATACTATGAAACGAGAACTTGACACAGTTCTCGTTTTTCTCTCTCCTAATTTTAGTAGCTATTTTTACCCCTGTTTCAAAAATGGTTGATGCCAGTGTCACACATTTTCATTTTCACACATTTTTTGGGACCTTTGAATTATCTTTGTTGTAAAATATTTTTAATTTCTATTTTCAAGTGTGTTTTTTGAAATTTAACAAAATAGAAAACATTTTTAAGCAATTTATAATGAAAAACATATACATTTTACGATTTTTTCTATAAAATAAGACATTTTTATGTACAAAATAAGGCATTTTTATTGACAA
>LPNX010287377.1:436467-453038 GCA_001517045.1 Pseudotsuga menziesii
TAAAGAGGCAGTTAGATGCATTTTACTAGTATGATTTTTGTAATTGAAACTCTAGAGGAGTTTTTGAATATTTATATGAACCATTTGTTCTTGTATGGTCTAATATATTATCTCATTATGAATCACATCATAATTTCTTTGTTTCTATATGGTTATAATGGTGAAACTATTAGAGAAATTTGTTTTTTCTTTAATATGCAATTTTCCAGAAAGTTGTAATTTATCTCTTCAAGAAATTTTTTTTTTCCAATTTAAGGTTGATTTTAAAGTTTTGCTAAACAACAATATGGGATGTTTAGTCCATGGCTCTATTTTTTACCGTAAAAAAAAAACGTGTATATTGGTATCAACACTTTTCTATTTGGGGGGTGTTTTTGGTGTTTTTTTGCAAAAATCATCGTTTTTATGGGTAGAGTTCTCGTTCATAGTATATAGTTCTCATTTCATAGTATAAGTGGTTTTACCCGCATCCTTCAACCCAAGGCCGCCTTTTTACCTCATTGTTTCAAGCGACCCGGTTCACGGTCGGATTCGAACCTGACCCAGTCTGGGGTAGTGTAGCACCGCGCAGCATTAAACGGACCATAGATGGCAAATGGATAGTGTGTTTGCTGAAACGCCCTATTGAATGGCTAGAATCAGTGCCCCTGTCGTTCCACGTAGCGCAGTGGTCATGGAGCCCATAGAGAGCCCGACGTTTCCTCATTTTAATGTAGACTTTGTTTCCCACTCAAGCTTTGTTGACTGAGCCAATTTCAGTGTAGACAGGAGTATTAGCGTGAACATATTTGCTTCATTTAATTAACTGTCGTCATGTTAAACACAGATGAGGTAAAACATTTTACATTGTTATCTCAATCTCTGCAATTTATCCAGAAATAGCCTAACAGTTACAATTTTATACGTGACATGAAGATTCCTCCGAACTCAAAATGTCTAAGCGAAAAAAGAAGAAGGCCCCTGTGGTCGAAGAGGATCTCGACGTATAAGTCATTACCAAGACTGAATATATTTATGAAGACACCAAATGTATAACTAGTGTCGAGCCTGAGTATCAGTGGGGAGACATCTACAGGTTGATCACGCGCCGAGAGGTGCCTGATATAGGCTTTGAGGAAGAAAGCATATACGCTAATATAGAAAGGTCTTCACTAATGAAAGTTGCCACAAGACCGGAGCTCTTTCCATGCTCTAAAGTAATTGGGTGGATCCTGCCCAGGGCAGATGTAACCACCATGATTCTTGAGAATGTTGACAAACAAGGCTATGCTACCTATAGCCCAGGATATGTATCCTTGGCCTACCACCTGCCAGAAGCACAAATATTTTTAACTGAAGATTGGTTGAGAAACATCAGAATGGACCTCGTTGAGACCCTCAAGAGGATGCTTATGCCTGGAAGAAACTTTAGAACCAGGCCGATGGGAGAATATGACACTGCGATCTTAAGGACCCCTTATAGGTTCATTTCCTTAATGCTCAATAGAATTTTTGGGAGAGCTCATGGAAAAAGCTTCAAATTGGAGTGGATGCTGATTATTTTTTATGTTGCAACACAGGGGACTATTTTCAACTGGGCTAGCATAGTGTCGAATAGTCTTTCAGCCTGTATGGCCTCAGCTTTGGGAGGAGTGTCCCAAAAGAAGTTAGAATTTTACATGAGCGCCATACTCATTGATTGCATACTGTGCAATCAACCTTTCCTCGGTCTAAGGTGCATCTGGGACCGGGAAATGATACCTGTCTACTCCGCATACAAGCCACTGTGGGCTCACAAGTACCACAGTCACTACAGGGAGGTCTGTGAACATTTTATCATGCCATTGTATACTCTTATTTTCCTGAAAGAATGTGACTGCATGTCTGAAGAAGCAAAGCAGGTGATCGAGGAATATGCTGATTATTACCTGACTGAGGAGGGGCTCTATTTCAGAATGTTTGGAGGCTCTAGAGCACCCTCCCTACTGCCCAAATATGCCACAGACTATATAATTCATAAAGAGGCAGTTAGGCAAGTCTTCATAGATGGTATAGGAAGCTTTCTATTTGAATATAAGAAAGCTGCATATCCTCCTTTTCCTTTCAGGTTGGGGAGTTATAAGTTTACCCGAGTAAAGAAGGCAGATGAATTTGTGGAGAAGTTGGAAAAGTTTCATTTTGGTGAAATGCCCTTCCATAGGAATGACTCCCACAACAAGGTTTTTGAGCACTGCAAAGAAGCCAATGTCCATTTTGAATATACTCACCATTGGGATAGATAAGAGTCCGTCTTTCACAGTGCATTGAACATAATAGCCTTGAGGAAAAGGTTCAAAAAGAAGATCACCACCAAAGGTGGAAAGGGGCAGGATGAGCAAGCAAAGGCCGATGAGGAAACCAGGAAAAGAAACGAAGAAGCCCAAAGGTTATCCCAAGAAGCCGAAGGGTGGCTGAAGGGAGAAGAAGAAGAGAAAAGAAGAGCTGCACAAGAGGCAGCCAGAAAAGCAAAAGAAGATGCCAGACTTGAAGAAGAAGAAAGGAGAAGGAAGCTAGATGAGGAGCTTCAGAAGCATGAGGCAGAGAGGATGAAGCTAACCCAGACATTGACAGAACAGTCAGCCTCTAACATAGCAGACATTCAGACCCCGAACGTGGAGAATCCCGATGTTCAAAACCCTGAAGTACCTACTGTCAGCCCACCTAGACAGTCTATGGCCCCCACCCTTAGACTAGTCCCATTTGAACAGAATATAGGGGAAGAGGTCCCTGATTTCAATACTATCTTCTATGATAAAGAAAGGAAAAGGATAGTCAAAAGAACTGAAAAGAAGATTGAAACAGGGGGCCTGTCTAGGAAGATGATAACTGATAAGACTATTATGTACGGAACAGATAGAGACCCCAGGTTCACTATTAGAGCAGGGGCTGCATTGATCCACGCTACAAAGGACAATGTAGATAAGATAATAACTGATCTAGAGCATTCTAAGAAGTCTTCTTCTCAACTAAAAGACACACTAAGGAAAGAGAAGAAAACACTAAGTTGAAGAGAAAATTTGAAGACATGCAAAAGGAGATAAAGTCTTCAAAGGCTGAATTGCAGGTTCTCCAAGCAGAGAGAAGATCTATGGAAACTGCCCAGGAGGGTCTGGAGAAAATACAACAAGAATATCAAGAATTGAGGGCAGAAAAAGAGCAGCTGCTAGGAAAGATAGAAGATCTAGAGTTGCAAAAGACCACCTTGGAGGCGAATGAGAGGCAATCTTGAGAACAAGAGGCAAAGCTTCAAAAGTAGATTACCTCTCTAACAACATCTTTGAAGGAAGCCAAAGAACAACAAGTTAATCTCCAGCCTTTCAAAGATCATGTGCTGGCACAGAAAGCCAAGATGATGCAGATGGCCATAGAAGAAGAAAGATGCATGGTTTTGCAAGTAGATGGTCGGTTGGAGGATATTTTGGAGACCTTCTTGTATTTTGTTGATAGATCTCAGGACATCCTAGAAGTCCTGACAGCAAGGATGGCAAGACTAGAGAACGATGAAGAATCTCCTGCAGAGCTGCCCTCGAAAGATCGATAGGCCCTTAAACAAGACTACGACTTATTAGAGTTTTCCATCAACACAGCTGAGGAATTCAAAAAGGTTGTTAGAAAGACGAAAGGGGAATGTACAGAATTTTTCAAAAGGATCCTGATTACCTATAACCGGTGCCAAGTGGAAGCTGAGCAGAGACTGGATGCTTTTTCAAGCCACAACTTGTTTGTGGAAATTTTGCAGAAAAGGTACCAAGAAGAGGAAAAGAAAATACATCACATTAAAGCTATTGATGACCAGACCTTAAGGAATGAGTTAGATCATTCCGCAGTCGCTATGCAGCTATTAGAAGATCAGCTTCGTTTGAGTGAGCCAGAATTGAAGCTATCAAGAACCAGGCTGCAAAGTTCGAGATAAATATTCATTTTTTGGAACCTTCTGAGTTTGAAGGCATTGCCTCAGAGGCTTTAGCTTGAAGAAATTCCTAAATACTCAAGCAGGACTCTCCTCATGAATGTTTGTCCATTTTTGTAATATACTGAAATTTTGTAAACATTTAGTGAAAGCAAAATTTTGGGAGGCGAAAAGTTGGGGAAGCCCAAGAGTTATTCATAGTCAGCCCAACAGTCTTATTCTTTTTTGTATAAATGTAGAAACGTAGAAGAACTGAGGGGCTTTTTCCAAGTGAAACAAGAAAAGAGATATTGTAAGAAGAACTACTTTTTTTTTTGCAATAAAGAATTATTGTTTGCCTGTCGAAGAAATTTTGGTGGGACATTCAAATGTTATGCTATGGATTGGTGGAAGATAAACTATTTCGTTTTCCGGCTTTTTGTCCATTAACTGTGAGATTGTTCTAACTCTTAGGGCTCATGTTCTTGTTTGAATGATTTCTGGTTTATTCTGTGAAATTACCACCATGAGTAATGAATGATGTCCATATGAAATTAGCTATCTAATTATTTAAATATCTTTAATCGTTCATGTGTTGTGGTAATAAATATCAGTTATCTGTAATTTCTCCTTAGAATGCATGTACAATATACATTACTCATTAATAAGTGACAATTTAGCTCCCCGGAGATAGGTAGATAGTTAGATTTACTTTATTACTGTGTATATGATTTAGATGCTTGCGAGTCCTAAGACGAGAGGTAAGAACCTGTGCATCACTTTGTGAATACTCCTGGAATTATTTATCACCCTGCATGTTATTTAGGCACGTGCATATCATACTTTAAGTCAAAAATACAAAATACACACGGTGGACCGAGCCGCAACCAGTAAAACCTTTATTTTTGCTACTTGACCTACGATAGCCGGACCGCAAACCGGACAAATTCCCTACACCAAACAGTCATGGGCTAATTGGGAACATTGACTGGGGAGAATCCCTTGCTGTTGTTGCCTGCGAATTTCCAAGCCTCAACAGTTTCGGGCTCTAGAAGGAGGGCCGCCAGTGCATGGCTGGACGAGGAAACCTATTTTCCCAAGATTATCCCACCAGCAATATTTTGGAAGCTTTGTCCTGACCCAAGTACTTAGAGTTTGTAAAAGCTTGTAGAAGTAGACTTACAGGTTTGGGTTCCACCTTTGAAGCAAGTAAGACCAGTTTTATCTTACGGTGTTCCTTACTTAGACTCCTGTTCTTTCACCTTTGCTCATGGCTGGTATAAATGTGAATCAGCCCAACCCACCGCCAGCATGGAAAGCTAGATCACCTTTGAACCTAACGCCTCCGTTGCACAACCTACCTCAAGCTTTTGAGAAGTTACTGCCCAAGTTCGACCCTGATGAAAAGATTGTTGTAGATGACCACTTGCAAAGTTTCTATTTAGCAATAGAAGGGTTAAGGGCAGGAGAATACAAGGATGTTGTCTGTAGATTGTTCCTGCATACCCTTAAGGGAGCAGCAGCATCCTGGTATTTTGGGTTGCCTACAAACTCCATTCTCGATTGGGACACCTTTTAAAGGATTTTCAGAAGTAAATACGTAGCCCAAAAGACGCATGCATCACTAATGAAAGATCTTGTTTTTCTTTTTAAAGAAAAGAATGAGAAGGCACATCATTTCACTCAAAGGTTTTCAACATACCTCAAGAACTTTTCTGAAACTGACAAACCCTCAGACAAGGTCTTAATTGAATATTATACCTCAGCTCTGGGACCTGAGCTGGCCATGTTTGCCAAAATGAAGGCCAGACCTACATTGGCAGAGACTTATGAAGAGGCAAAAAGGGTAGGGGCTGAAAAGGAAAGTATAGAAGATTATCTCGATCTACCTGAAGAAAAAATTGCCGGGAGGAGAGCCTTATTACTGTCTAAACCTAAAGAGGAGAAATCACATGATTTTGAGGGAATGCTAAAAATGATTCAAAAACTCTCCAACCGAATAATAGATCTGGAGAAAGAAAGGGAAATTCAGAAAACTTATAGACCCTACTACCAAAAAAGGGAGGATAACAACCAATTGAAAATCCCTCCACCTTATTCAGCATCAATGAATATAACAGAGGTAGGGGGGACAATTTCTGCACTTTTCACCAACAACCTCATTCTGAAAAGAACTGTCCTCAATGGTTAAATTCGACAACATTGGTAATGAACCAACTCTTGGATTCTAAATTGACAAAAGACAGTAAGGAAGAAGAGAAGAATAACAAGACCATAGAGAAACAAGAAGATGATACCATGTTCTTATGGGACTGTGTCTCACTTTTTGATACAGAAAAGAACACTCTTAAACCCGAAAACATACCAACAGCAACGAAAGGCATGGATCTAATAATTAAAGACAATTCGGCCATTTCAAAGATTAAGAAGTTGCAAAAGAATGTCAAGAGACATATAAATGACAATGTTGAAGATAAAATACCCAAAGTCACTACGATCAACCAGGAAACAGAGCAAATCGACAAGCATGCCAAGCTTATGGAAGGACAAGTAGATGTTAACAAAGAAAACACTGAAAAAACTGAAGAACCTAAAAAAGATATACCCATTAAAAACCAACCGGAGGAAGAAGACATCGAACCAAGTTGGGAAGAAAAAGCTAAAACCCCACCTTTTCTTTTGACTCTAGAAGTACTAAATCATAATGTGCATAATTGCTTGGTAGATTTTGGGTCATCGATAAATGTTATGCCACTTAAAGTTTGCAAAAATATTAATGGGCAACCAAAGCCTACAGCCTGGGAAGTAGTGCAACTAGACAAAACAAGTGTCAAAGTAGTGGGAGAAATGAAAAATGTTCTCATACGCTTATCTACAAATAACAAGATATGTCAATTTATTGACATTATGGTGGCTAACATACCGGATGGATATGGGCTTATTCTAAACCGAGATTGGTCTGCAAGGTTAAAGGGGTATTTTGCTTCAGATTGGTCTCATTTATGGTTACCTCATAAGGGTACCCCAAATCAGATTAATATTTTGAGAAAACCTTACATGAAACATACTATCACTAAGCTGGGGGAAGGAAATGAATCTGCTAATTCTGTTCTGTGAAATTATCTAACGGAGATTGAACTAAGTTATCATGCCTCAGGAATATCCAGTTCTATGATTGACCCTCAGCTTGAGTTCCTTCAACTTCCTTAGGCTGACAAGGATGACTGTAGACCGGTAGACATGGTTTTGATTTCAAAAATAGCACAGTTAGACCATGGTTAGGTATCCCATGTCTACGACCCATCCCACCCCTTGACTCACCAGGTTAAACGATTCTCAGGAGTGGGCACCTTTTCTTTTCTTTTGTTTTAATGATTTTGTACATAAATAATTTGCTACTGTTTTGTTTTGATTTACCATTTCGATATTTTGGTTTTGAATAAAGAGGCAAACTTTTGGTTGCATTGGAAACATCAGGGTTCTTAATTAACTAAAATCTTGAGGAAAAGACTGTGCTTTTAATAGTATAATGTCTTCCAGTAGGAAGTATTCCTAATTGGCCATGCACTGATTGAATCCCTACTTAACCCCTTGTAAATAACTCAGAATTAAGAGGTTTGGAATACTATTTTGAGGCTCCAACCATTTCACATTTAAAAATGTCCAAGAGAGTGACGGCAAAGGACCCACAGAGAGGAAGCAAGGTAAACAGTTTACTATATATAAATGATTGCATGCCATGATTTTAGAAAGCCTAAAGGTTATCAAGAGTCAGAACTCCTTAAAGAAACAATCCATATCAAAGAAAAGGATCATAAACAATGACTTTCAAATTGCCAAAAGTTCCTCTATGTCCGTGAGATGAAAAGTAAATTCTTCTCTCACACAAAAGGACACTATGGATAAAGGAGCCTAAATAAAATTCAGAAAGAAAGGCAGATGGAGGACTCAAAAGAACTAAAGTTCAAGCGGCACAAAAAGTGCAACTGGCATGGGAATGAGGAACAAAAGAATAGTGTTGTTTACCATATGTTACAATCCTGTGGTGTCCCAGCTAGAAACTACCTAAAGACAGGGGTAAAATAAATCTCAGTTATTAGGCCTCAAAAGAGTTATTCAGACTTGCAAATATTTTGAGTATCTCACTACCCGAAGAATGGACAGCTTCTCAATGATTTAAATGCATGGGTTAGCCAACTAAGGAATACAAGCATCTAGAAGAATTCAACTTTTGAGCTAGATAGTCTTTCACTGGGAAGAAGTTAAGTCAGAAATCTGGGGTTCACCAGGTAGTCGCCAATTGTTGCAGCTGCAACATTTTCCCAAAATTCAAAAATTTCGGGAACCCCCCTTTTTGCTTCTTTTGGTTTGATTTTTTATTGGGTTTGATAATTCTCTAGAAAGATTATTCCTAATGCCATAAATGTTTCACTACTTGTTTAAGTTCACCGTGCCTTCGAGTGCATTATTGAGTATTTGAGTCGAAAGTTTAGTCATTTATGCTTCCGTCGTTGCGGGAAAGTAATAGGCAACCAGGTCCGATTGTCTTATCCGACAATTTAATCTCAATCAACTGTCATTTGGTTTTCTGTCGGAACATATTGTCTCTAAGTTTTCCGTAGTGGCACATGGTGCATCACCTTAATTTTTCCGATCCCGTTGATTTATTGCACCAATCCTTAAGTTTTCGGCGTCCGCCGTTGCGGCTTCGAAAAGCATTTTCTTTCCGGTCATTAAGTTTGTTTTTCCTCCGATTTAGATTTTTCCTATTGCGGGACATGATATCTTTTATGTTTTCATTGTTGCGGCTCCTCATCCATTTATCGCTCCGACGTTTAGTCTCACGATCTCCGATGCTTATTGGTTTCTCCTGGATGTCTTGGCGGTTCACCTAGTTGTTTTACCACCCGACGTTACGGGAGGAGATGTCCATAAGATTTTCAATCCTTGCGTTTTCACTGTCTGATGTTTTTTTTTTCGCCACTCTTGGTTGACCAATTATATATATATATATATATGGGGTCGGGTAAGTTGATTATTCTATTGCTATTTTGGACTGTCATTTTCGTGTGCTGTCGTTTTCAATCGAGCCTACCAGGACCCCCGTTGTCGGTGTACCTGTGTTCCCAGGTGGCTCAACCGTGGAAGCTTAACGATCTTCCTCCCACCAGTTGCGCAGCAGTGACAGGTAGGCTCTTATACGCATTATCCCGTTTCGTTCGACTGGACGTTTTGATTATTGTTCCACGGTTAGGTTTTTCACGCCATTTTCCCTTATTCCATATCGTTTACATGTATCTATATGTTGGGAGAGCCTAGATACTGTCAGTAGGGGATTTTGTTGCCCACGGGGTAGTTTTCTTCCACGATCGTTATGGTTTCTGACCCTGCACTTGATGGCTGGGGGGGCTGGTGCAGACGGTCGATACGCTATCTGCACCAGTATGCCCCAGTTTATGATAGGCCATTAGGGGAAGGTCCATGGCCTCCCTGTGGAATATCGAGTTGTTTTCCCCCACTCAGGTTACCCACATCCTTCAACCCAGGGCCGCATTTTTACCTCACTGTTTCAAGCGACCCGGTTCACGGTCGGATTCGAACCTGACCCAGTCTGGGGTAGTGTAGCACCGCACAGCATTAGATGGACCATAGATGGCACATGGATAGTGTGTTTCCTGAAACTCCCCGTTGAATGGCTAGAATCAGTTCCCCTGTCGTTCCACGTAGCGCAGTGGTCATGGAGCCCGTAGAGAGCCCGAGGTTTCCTCATTTTAATGTAGACTTTGTTTCCCACTCAAGCTTTGTTGACTGAGCCGATTTCAGTGTAGACAGGAGTGTTAGCGTGAACATATTTGCTTCATTTAATTAACTGTCATCATGTTAAATACAGATGAGGTAAAACATTTTACATTGTTATCTCAATCTCTGCAATTTATCCAGAAATGGCCTAACAGTTACAATTTTATACGTGATAGGAAGATTCCTCCGAACTCAAAATGTCTAAGCGGAAAAAGAAGAAGGCCCCTGTGGTCGAAGAGGATCCAGACGTAGAAGTCATCACCAAGACTGAATATATTTATGAAGACACCAAATGTATAACTGGTGTCGAGCCTGAGTATTAGTGGGGAGACATCTACAGGTTGATCACGCGCCGAGAGGTGCCTGATATAGGCTTTGAGGAAGAAAGCATATACGCTAATATAGAAAGGTCTCCACTAATGAAAGTTTCCACAAGACCGGATTTCTTTCCATGCTCTGAACTAATTCGGTGGATCCTACACAGGGTAGATGTAACCACCATGATTCTTGAGAATGTTGACAAACAAGGCTATGCTACCTATAGCCCAGGATATGTAGCCCTGGCCTACCACCTGCCAGAAGCACAAATATTTTTAACTGAAGATTGGTTGAGAAACATCAGAATGGACTTCATTGAGACCCTTAAGAGGATGCTTATGCCTGGAAGAAACTTTAGAACCAGGCCGAAGGGAGAATATGACAGTGCGAGCTTAAGGACCCCTTACAGGTTCATTTCCTTAATGCTCAATAGAATTTTTGGGAGATCTCACGGAAAAAGATTCAAATTGGAGTGGATGCTGATTATTTTTTATATCATAACACAGGGGACCATTTTCAACTGGGCTAGCATAGTGTCGAATAGTCTTTCATCCTGCATGGCCTCAGCTTTGGGAGGAGTGTCCCAAAAGAAGTCAGAATTTTACATGAGCGCCATACTCATTGATTGCATACTGTGCAATCAACCTTTCCCCGGTCTAAGGTGCATCTGGGACCAGGAAAGGATACATGTCTACTCCACATACAAGCCATTGTGGACTCACAAGTACCACAGTCACTACAGGGAGGTCTGTAAAAATTTTATCATGCCATTGTATACTCTTATTTTCCTGAAAGAATGTGACTGCATGTCTTTTGAAGCACAGCAGGTGATCGAGGAATATGCTGATTATTACCTGACTGAGGAGGGGCTCTATTTCAGAATGTTTGGAGGCTCTAGAGCACTCTCCCTACTGCCCAAATATGCCACAGACTATATAATTCATAAAGAGGCAGTTAGGCAAGTCTTCATAGATGGCATAGGAAGCTTTCTATTTGAACATAAGAAAGCTGCATATCCTCCTTTTCCTTTTAGGTTGGGGAGTTATAAGTTTACCCGAGTAAAGAAAGCAGATGAATTTGTGGAGGAGTTGGAAAAGTTTCATTTTGGTGAAATGCCCTTCCAGAGAAATGACTCCCACAACAAGGTTGTTGAGCACTGCAAAGAAGCCAATGTCCATTTTGAATATACTCACCATTGGGACAAAGAAGAGTTTGTCTTCTGTAGTTCATTGAACATAATATCCTTGAGGAAAAGGTTCAAAAAGAAGATCACCACCAAAGGTGGAAAGGGGCAGGATGAGCAAGCAAAGGCCGATGAGGAAACCAGGAAAAGAAATGAAGAATCCCAAAGGTTAGCCCAAGAAGCCGAAGGTTGGCTGAAGGGAGAAGAAGAAGAGAAAATAAGAGCTGCACAAGAGGTAGCCAGAAAAGCAGAAGAAGATGCCATACTTGAAGAAGAAGAAAGGAAAAGGAAGCTAGATGAGGAGCTTCAGAAGCAGGAGGCAGAGAGGATGAAGCTAACCCAGATAGTGACAGAACAGTCAGCCTCTAACATAGCAGACATTCAGACCCCGGACGTGGAGAATCCCGATGTTCAAGACCCTGAAGTACATATTGTCAGCCCACCTAGACAGTCTATGGCCCCCACCCTTAGACTAGTCCCATTTGAACAGAAGATAGGGGAAGAGGTCCCTGATTTCAATACTATCTTATATGATAAAGAAAGGAAAAGGACAGTCAAAAGAATTGAAAAGAAGATTGAAACAGGGGGCCTGTTTGGGAAGATGATAACTGATAAGACTATTGTGTACGGAACAGACAGAGACCCCAGGTTCACTATTAGAGTAGGGGCTACATTGATCCACGCTACAGAGGACAATGTAGATAAGATAATAACTGATCTAGAGTAGTCTAAGAAGTCTTCTTCTCAACTAAAAGACACAGTAAGGAAGGAAAGAGAAGAAAACAATAAGCTGAAGAGAAAATTTGAAGACATGCAAAAGGAGATAAAGTCTTCAAAGGCTGAATTGCAGGTTCTCCAAGTAGAGAGAAGATCTATGGAAACTTCCCAGGAGGATCTGGAGAAAATACAACAAGAATATCAAGAATTGAGGGCAGAAAAAGAGCAGCTGCTAGGAAAGATAGAAGATCTAGAGTTGCAAAAGACCACCTTGGAGGCGAATGAGAGGCAATCTCGAGAACAAGAGGAAAAGCTTCAAAAGAAGATTACCTCTCTGATAGCAGCTTTGAAGGATGCCGAGGAACAACAGGTTAATCTACAGCCTTTCAAAGATCATGTGCTGGCACAGAAAGCCAAGATGCTGCGGTTGCAGACGGCCATAGAAGAAGAAAGATGCAAGGTTTTGCAAGTAGATGGTCGGTTGGAGGAGATTTTGGAGACCTCCTCATATTTTTTTGATAGATATCAGGACATCCTGGAAGTCCTAACAGCAAGGATGGCAAGACTAGAGAATGATGAAGAAGCTCCTGCAGAGCTGCCCTCGAAAGATCGACAGGCCCTTAAATAGGACTACGACTTATTAGATTTTGCCATCAACACAGCTGAGGAATTCAAAAATGCTATTAGAAAGACGAAAGGGGCATGTACATAATTTTTCAGAAGGCTCTTGATTACCTATAATCGGTGCCAAGTGGAAGCTGAGCAAAGACTGGATGCTTTTCCGGACCACAACTTGTTTGTGGAAATTTTGCAGAAAAGGTACCAAGAAGAGGAAAATAAAATATAGCACATTAAATCTCTCGATGACCAAACCTTAAGGAATGAGGTAGATCATTCTGCAATCAGTGTGCAGCTATTAGAAGATCAGCTTCGTTTGAGTGCAGCCAGAATTGAAGCTATCAAGAACCAGGCTGCAAAGTTCGAGATAAATATTCGTTTTTTGGAACCTTCTGAGTTTGAAGGCATCGCCTCATAGGCTTTAGCTTGGAATAAATTCCTAAATACTCAAGCAGGACCCTCCTCGTGAATGTTTGTCCATTTTTGTAATATACTGAATTTTTGTAAACATTTAGTGAAAGTAAAATTTTGGGAGGTGAAAATTTGGGGAAGCCCAAGAGTTATTCATAGGCAGCCCAACAGTCTTATTCTTTTTTTTATAAATGTAGAAACGTAGAAGAACTGAGGGCCTTTTTCCCAGTGAAACAAGAAAAGAGATATTGTAAGAAGAACTACTTTTTTTTTGCAATAAAGAATTATTGTTTGCATGTCGGAGAAAGTTTGGTGGAACATTCAAATGTTATGCTATGGATTGGTGGAAGATGAACTATTTCGTTTTCCGGCTTTTTGTCCATTAACTGTGAGATCGTTCTAACTCTTAGGGCTCATGCTCTTGTTTGAATGATTTCTGGTTTATTCTGTGAAATTACCACCATGAGTAATGAATGGTGTCCATATGCAATTAGCTATCTGATTGTTTAAATATCTTTAATCGTTCATGTGTTGTTGTAAGAAATATCAGTTGTCTGTAATTTCTCCTTAGAATGCATGTACAATATACATTACTCATTAATAAGTGACAATTTAGCTCCCCGGGGATAGGTAGATAGTTAGATTTACTTTATTATTGTGTATATGACTTGCGAGTCTTAAGACGAGAGGTAAGAACCTGCGCATCACATTTTGAATACTCCTGGCATTCTTTATCACCCTGCATGTTAATTAGGCACGTGCATATCATACTTTAAGTCAAAAATACAAAATACACACGGTGGACCGGGCCGCAACCGGTAAAACCTTTATTTTTGTTACTTGACCTACGGTAGCTAGACCGTAAACCAGACGGATTCCTTACACCAAACAGTCATGGGCTAATTGGGAACGTTGACTAGGGAGAATCCCTTGTTGCTGTTGCCTGCAAATTTCCAGGCCTCAACAGACTACTATCTATGTTTTAGTGTCCAGATTGATTCCATGCAGGGTTGGAATTTCAAATGGCGGACACCGGTAACAATCAAAATCTCAAAGGTTTTCTGTATTCTAAGCCAGATTTTGACAGTTTCGGTAAAATCTTAACTGTATTTGACCAGTAAATTGATCCATGAGGGGAATTTACACGTCAAATTCCATCCCTGATTCCATGGAAGTAGTCCAACAAACAAGTGTGGTTACTAGATTGATTCTATGGGCGCCATCCAAAATTAATAATTAATAATTTCAAAAAATTAAAAAATTAACATGTGATAAGTACAGTCACTAATAATTGTAAAATTAAAATTAATCTTCAACTATTTGATTATTAGATAGCTTAACTCCATCGATTATTAGACAAAACTATTAGCTTAACTCCAATGATGCTAGAACTATTAGCTTAACATCAAATATAATAAGAGTTATATTGGATAACTATTAGATACAACTATTAGCTTAACTCCAATGATTCTACAACTATTAGCTTAACTTCAACTTAAGGCTTAGTCCAATTGAATTTGGCATCTTGGAGTGTGGCTAATGTGCAGTCATGTAACTCATGTGATAACTGCAATTTGTGGCAGTTGGAGAAAAAAAAACTCATGTGATAACTGAACTTAATGGCTAGTAATGTGTAGTCCATGTGACAATTGAACTCCATCTAATAGCTAGAATTTGAGATAATTAAAGCCAAAGTGCATTTTACCGTTGGGATTTGAAGTAACTTGTAGATGGTGTGATAGTATAACTCCTAATAAAATCCTCTCAACTCCTAATAAAGTCCTCTAAACGCATGTGATAACTACACTTAGTGGCATGGTAATGCGCAACTCATGTGACACTTGAAATCCACCTACTAATTGGGATTCCAGTTAGTGTGCATAAGGCTTAGTCCAACTCCAACTCCATTTGGAAGCTAGAAGTAAGTATTAATCGTTTGAACTCCTACTGAACAATTATAAAAATATTAAAAATAGCTCATGTGATAACTGCAATTTGTGGTAGTTGGGAAAAAAAATACAACTCGGAGTTGAAGTAACTTGCAATTCGTGTGATAGTATAACTCCTAATAAAATCCTCTCAAATCCTAATAAATTCCTCTTGAGTCGTGTGATAAGTGCACTTAGTGGAATGGTAATGTGCAACTCATGTGACACTCACCTCCACCTACCAATTGGGAGTCCAGTTAATGTGCATAAGCCTTAGTCCAACTCCATTTGGAAGCTAGAATTCACGATAACTTAGAGCTCTTTTATTAACTACAATAGATTTATATTAAATTTTAAATTAACTATTAATAGTTCAAACTCCTAATAAACAATTATAAAAAATATAGGAACTCCAAGTCGAGCTAATTAGTCAAACTCCATTTTACAGCTGGGAGTTGAAGTAACGTTCAATTCCTCTGATAGTAGAATTCCTAATAAAATCCTATGAACTCCTAATAAATTCCTCTGAACTCATCTAATAATTGTACTTAGTGGCATGGTAATGTGCAACTCATGTAACACTCAAACTCCACCTACCAATTGAGAGTCAAGTTAGTGTGCATAAGGCTTAGTCCAACTCCATTTAGAAGCTATATAAGTCAAGATAACTAGGAGCTCTTTTATTAACTACAATAATTTTTTATTAATTTTTAAATTAATTATTAAATACAACTATTAGCTTAACTCTAATGATGATACAACTATGAGCTTAACCACAACTTAAGTGGTTGTTATGTTAGATTAACTATTAGATACAAGTAATTGACACATTCTTTAGGAATAAAAAATATAACTATTAGGTTAAGTCCAATGATGATACAACTTTAACTAAACTTCAACTTCAATCACGAATTTTGATTGAACTGTAATGGTTGATATATTAACTAACTATTAGCTTAAATCCAATGATTTTACAATTATTAGCTTAACTTTAATTCTAATTGCAATGATATTGGATAACTATTAGATTAACTATTATGTTAACTCCAATCATGATACAAACATATTAATCTTATTAATATGGTTGTTGCTAATTTTATGATGAGAGTGAGAGAGATTTAAAGAGACACAATTTATCATTTGATTATATCTCTTTTATTTTCAATCACAAGAAGACTGTTTTCCCACTTTTTAAATATAGTTTCATGTGTTATACATGATTTTGATAGTTGTAATTCATAGAATTCACATGATGAGATTTTGTCCTTATAGATGAGATTTTGTCCTTTAAAAATGAGTATTTACACACTATAAATTATAAAAAAAAATCAAAGCAGGAGATATAAAACCTTGTACTAAGATAAAGTCCAATTTACATTGGAGGGACGATGCACAATCATGGACTCCTTTAAAGGCACATTAGATGCCACATAACACTGAAAAAACATGGAACCTCTAACTTTAGGTGACAATTAGAGGTACTTTCCTAACCAATTTGAAGATGAAGTAAAAAGAGAAAAGTTAGGTAATTGAATAAGCTTTCATAATATATAACATTTATCTATTTAAAATTTGTGAAATGATTATAAAATTAGTTTCCCTTAAATTGGGTTTTCAAATTTTTAGCACGTCATAACATATATGTTTGTGCAGGTGCAGCGCTATATGAGGTAAATGATGTCATTTTTGG
>LPNX010287377.1:455356-512856 GCA_001517045.1 Pseudotsuga menziesii
CACCTTTCTCTCCCTCCTTTAACTACCCCCCCACCCTCTTTTAGCTTAATCAATGTAATGTTAATTTCTCCTATGTCATATGCACTACATTGCATATGCATTATATTGGATGTGTGCTATATCACATGTGCGATATGAAAATCATGTTTTACGTAGAGACCATTAGGGGTAAACCATTGTAACTATAACGCATATGCGTTAAAACGGACATGCTTTATATCGCATATGCAATATTGGTTTTATAAAAAAATGTTGGTTACAGGTCATGGGCTATTTTTACTATAGAAAAAGACAGAATTCCTCTGAACCTGCGCATAGAGAACTGTTCAACCTGACATTTCATCATTTATTACACAAATCCATAGGTATTTTACAAGTTTTGGTGGATTTCAATGGGGAATGTACATAATAGAGGCCAAAAATCAGCAAGGAAGGTGCTTACACTAGAAGAAGCTAAAAAAAAGAGGGAAGAATCAAGAAATCGTCAGCATTCAATCGATGAACTAATACTTTCCATTCTCGCTCAACTAGAAAATACAATTTTGGATACTCCAGAGGAAGAGTCAAAGTGGAGGAATTTGATAGTGGACAATACCATTCATTCTCCAATGAACCACATTTCAGTATTGAGTTCATTGGATGGAACACTACACTTTGCATCAAATACTTTCACCTCAACATCTCGAGAAAAATCACATGTACCTGACGTAGAGGTTGAGGAGGATAATGCAACATTAATTAAAGCTGGTTATGGGGAAGATGAAAATATCGGTGCATTACAAAGTGGAAAATTTTGTGAAGAGTTCAATCATTATGTTCCTGACGATGAAAATGTGGCTCCGCAGCAACCATGCGAGGTGGTTCAATCTCCTAATCGAAGTTGTCAACCTGTAGTGAATTTAAACATCACTCCAACATTTCAAACTACAAAAAATATTGCATCAATGCGAAAGAGATCTCCTAAACACATACAAGTGGACGAGGGTGAATTGACTTCCATGGAAGGTAAGGTTCCTAAATGCACTATCCTTCGTCATTGTTCTCAAATAATAAAACAATATTTTGATGAAAAATATGAAGCTGGTAAATGTCAATTGTTTTTAGCTTTGATTAAATCTAGGAGTATGAAAACTCTTAGAAGAAATTTAGGCCTAAGAACATTGAAGAATATTGAATAAAGTAATCACATTGTGAAATTTCTTGTTGCTACATTCACATCAATTGGTAAAAAAACTCATTCACAGGACTGTAATGTGGCTCGTCGTGTCTTGGTTGGATCAATTGTAAGTAGATCCACAAGACAACATCGTTTACTTAAATGCACATCACAATTTGTGCATTTACATCTAAAGACGCTTAAAAAATATTCAGTAAGAAGAGACAACCTTAATGTAGAGGGACAAATGGAAACATTATAGGAATTTAGCAGTAGGTTGCCCCATAAAGACATGAATTTAGTTGAAGCAGTGAAGGGACTAGTGCACACATTTTGGCACGATAACACTAGGCCTTCTTCTAACACAAAGGATGTGTTAAAACCCTGTAGGGGTTCTATGAATAATGAACCACATGTTAAACATTATCTTGACATGACACAAACTCAATTGTTCGAGATGTTTAAAATTTTCCACGTAGAGCTAAGGCTCGAGCAAAGATATTTTGAAAAATGCAAGCCTTGGATGTTAGAATCAATACCATCAGGAACACTTGTTGTTGTAGGTATGACATAGAGTTTGATATATATTATCATACATTTGCACATATACGTCGTTTTTTGCATCCTACCATGTGCCGGAATGCTCAAGTACAGTACCGCCAATGTCATCTAAATATTTTATCCATACCATAATGTGTCTGAGGAAAGATGGACAGACATATTACTTAAAACAATGTGTAGAGTGAAGATCAACCATTCAGGAATACAATTGTCAAGAAGTAGAACTATCAGTATGAGACATATAAGTACATGATGGGAAAGAAAGTAGGAAGATTAAATTGGTGGCTTCACAGGTGATAATGTATACGAATAATACTCATTTAAATGACTATATTGTTTATGTTGTTTTATAACATTGTTTATTAACATAAATTAATATTCATGTAAACATTTTTATGTTGTTTTATAGCATTGTTTATTTTGTTTCCTACTAGTTGCAAGTATGTGAATTTATTTCAGAGTTGGAAAGATCCAATAGTACATTCAACATGTCGATAAGACACGGTGGAAAGATGAGCAATTCGGAATATGCTGAGACACCTTCCCTCTCGGAACAATACTATCAGTAGTTGACTTTGCATAAACTTACACCCTACCACCACAAAATGAAATCCAAATTCAGTACTATCACTTAGAGTAGGTGAGCATAATGGTCCATGTCACTTATCCACATGGGCGAGATAGCAATGAAGAGAAACGTGTGAGATTGAAAGAAAGTCACTTCTACATAAGTGACGACCGAACCCATGACATCAATTACTTGCAACATTGATTTAAATTGTTTTATTATCATGTGATAGCTATGGATATGCCATTGTTTCATCATTTGATTTGATTAGATGGTTGTGCTAGACACTTCAAGAATGCACTTATATTTCAATAGTTGTGTTTGTTGCACATAAAATACAAAATGCCACATAGAACTACTTTGAAACGGGTCATAAAAAAGTAGAGCACGATGGCGTTGATGCATGCATAAAAACTACCATAGAAGGAAAGAGATGAAGTTTACTTCTAGAGGCTACATCTATAGTGAAATGGTGTGGTGCGTTGTGATGGAAGAACAACCAACAAGAAAAAACCTAGTGGAGAGAATATTCTCGGAGGTGACAAATGTGGACGGGTGACAAATCAATATAAGTTAATAAATTACTGTATAATACTTAAACATCTTGAATATTCTTTTTTTTATATCATTTTTAATGAGAAATATGCCAACACGTAGGTCTAGGTCTACATTCTAATTATACCAAAATAATGGAGTCGTTTTCTCCGACCATATATCAATCGTTCATCTTCTAAAATCGTGTCAAAAATCGTGTCAATAATGGAGGAGTACTTTGGTTTGCTGCATAAACATGGACAGGCCGGTGATGTGCTACATGCATTCTATTTATTATATTGCTGCTGCCTTCGATGTCATCCATTACCGGTAGAAGGTCTGATCATTTAGGAGACCATACGATATTCGCGTCGATGCAGAAGCTTCGTTGAAGTGGATGAGGCCAACTATTTGCCAGCCGTATTGAAAATGATATTTTACTGAATCCATCCAACCAATCATAAGAAAAACTCGTTATAAAAGGCTCTACGAGTCCATGTTTCTCCATACACTCCTACGCCCATGTCCAAGCCCCTGCGTATAACGTAAACCCTAACTCCTCTGATTGCGCATTCGGTCTCAATTTGAACCAATCCAGTGTGGTCTCTAGGCTCTGCCTAAGTTGCAGCCAAATATGGAAAACTATCTGTCAGCCCACCAGCGCAATATATCTTTTTTGCTTCTTGTAAACCTCCTTTGCTGTGTTGCTTGGCTGCAGGTTGAATCGTATCAGCCCACAAATGCAAGTTATCAAGGCAGAAAACTGTCATCTTTAGTCCCGTCAACGCCTCTCATATTGCAGTACCACAACGGTCCCCTTCTCACAAGACCCGACAGTATCAACGTCTATATTCTCTGGTATGGAAATTTCAGCCCCTCCCAGAAGGCCGCCATTTCTGATTTCTTTTCTTCCATTGGAATAAACGTTCGGGCCCTGCAACCATCAGTGAGCAGCTGGTGGGCAACCACGCAACTGTATAAAGACTCGGCCAAACGAGGCGTGTCCCCGGTCGTTAAGATTGGCGGGCAATCATCGGATGCAATGTGCTCCCGTGGAAAGAAGCTCAAAAGAAGCGACATCTCATTGCTGGTAAAAGAAGCGGTGGCCAACAATTTATTTACCACAGACGCAAAGGGAATTTACATTGTTCTTACGGCAGATGATGTAATCGTGGAGAATTTCTGCATGGACTCCTGCGGTTTTCATGATTCTATTACGGCGACGA
Source organism: Pseudotsuga menziesii (assembly GCA_001517045.1). Classification (NCBI taxonomy): domain Eukaryota; kingdom Viridiplantae; phylum Streptophyta; class Pinopsida; order Pinales; family Pinaceae; genus Pseudotsuga; species Pseudotsuga menziesii. The sequence continues at coordinate 459,402 of LPNX010287377.1, forward strand.
AGACGTTGTTGTTCGCGTGGGTGGGTAACTCCGGCGTTCAGTGTCCGGGTCAGTGTGCGTGGCCTTTTGCAACACCACTCTACGGGCCTCCAACTTCGCCTCTAATTCCACCCAACGGAGACGTGGGTGTGGATGGGATGATAATAAACATAGCGACCATTTTAGCCGGGGCGGCCACGAATCCCTTCAATACGGGGTACTATCAAGGAGATGCTTCGGCTCCCTTGGAGGCAGCGACTGCCTGCGCTGGCATATTCGGGAAGGGGGCTTACTCTGGTTATCCCGGAGAATTACTCGTCGATAAGAAGAGCAACGCAAGCTACAACGTTTATGGAATTAAGAAAAGAATGTATCTGCTGCCAGCGATGTGGAATCCATCTAACCTTTCATGTAAAACCAGCGTTGCTTGATTTATTTCCACGCGTAATTATGGCGGATAATGTTACCTCAGCAATAATAAATGGAGCTGAATGGGATCCACACCCGAAAGCACCGACAAAGGTTCAGCGGCTAGCCATCCGGTTCTATCTTTTGCCTGTGGACTGAAAATAAACCTATTGTTTGGATTTACGTGTATTCAAATGTGTTAAGTATGATTACTGCATGGTGATATAGGTTGCCCTTGATTATGGCTCTGTTGCCATAGTGAAAAGCTTCGAGAACAGTAACATATCACCATTAATTTGATATCTGTATCTTCTGGTTGTGCATTAAATTTATCATTTGATTATATTTCTTTTATTCTCAATGACAAGAAGACTGTTTTTCCACTTTTTAAAGGTAATTTCATGTGTTATACATGATTGTGATCGTTTTAATTCATAGAATTCACGTGATGAGATTGTGCTCTTTAACAATGAGGATTTACACACTCAAATTATAAAAAAACAAAGCACGAGATATACAACCAGCTTGTAGTAAGATAAAGTCCAATTTATATTGGAGCATATTTACACACTGGAAATTATAAAAATGAAAGCACGAGATATACAACCTTGTGCCAAGATAACGTCCAATTTATATTGGAGCATATCTAAACCATTTTTATGCATTGCATACATTACTAGTTCTTTGACATTACGAGGGACATTTGATTTTACTACATTGAATTGTCCTATACAAATACATCTAAATAGGAATGGTACATTGAAGTGTCCTTTACAAATACATCTAAATAGTAATGGTCTATTAGTAAAAATTTTTGAGTAAAAATGTCACTTTTAAATTTTTAATGGTCTTTTGTCATATCAAATAATATAGACTAGAATACTTATTAGGACTAACATATTAGAGATGATTATGAATTACTTATTATGTGTAAGATATGAAAGATTATTATGAATTGTATACAAATACATCTAAATAAGAATGGTATTTTAATGGTCCTTTCTCATATCAAATAATATTGGCTAGAGTACTTATTATGTGTAACATATTAGAGATGATTATGAATTGTATACAAATACATCTAAATAGGAATGGTTTATTCTTAAATTTTCCTAGTAAGAATATTACTTTTGATGATGATGAATTGTATACAAATACTTCTAAATAGGAATGGTTTATTGGTAATTTTTTCTACTAAGAATATTACCTTTGCACTTCTAATTGTCCTTTCTCATGTGTTAGGGGTAATCTTTAATATCCCATGAAAATATTATGAGAGAAGGGTTGCATATTCCATTATTTTGAAAATAGATCTCCAAGGTTACATGGAATCCTCACATATGCATCACATCAAGTTCCATCACCCAATCATGTCACAATCATGTGTATACAAATGGCATACACCAGCGTAGATCCATTGATTTGATTCAAACCAAAAGACACATCTTATATTTAATATTATTTATGGCCGACATATAATATTTTTTTGATTTGATTCAAACCAAAAGACACATCTTATATTTAATATTATTTATGGCCGACATATAATATTTTTTTCCCCACACATGATGTCTTAAAACCATTTGCAAGGCCCTCCTGAACCATATACAATAAAACCATGGGTTGTTTCGGAGGCCTTACATGGTTTTAAAACCTTGTGCACATGGTTTTAAAACCATGTGCAAGGCTAACCTTACAAGATATCTCCCATAATATTCACTATCACTCTCGGCGCAACAACATGTGATGTGTGATGAACTACAATCAACACATATCCACAATGGTCTCCTTCACCTCTCTTATATACCCAAGAGGTTTGGATTACAATGCATCACATAACACATGTGGGATAAATGAATTTCCACCTCTTTATATAGAGAATGGCTACAAAGGATATAATTATAATGATACATGTGGGATAAATCTAATTTATAATATTAGAGTTATTTTATTCCTTTAACTAACATCTTACCAATATATCACATAAGTCATCATTACATATTCTAACACTCCCCCTTAATGATGACTCAAGAGAAATAATACAATTTGGAGGAAGGTGGCAACACACTAACATTTCCCTTGATGAAAACTTCCAGAATGTTCATGGACTTGATGAAGACAACATCCACTTCCATGAAACTACAACCGAACCAAGTTGTATGATGAACATTTGCACAACGCAATAATGTATGGCCAATAGAATAGAACATGTGGCTGAAAACTCATCACAACCTTTAATTCAATGTATAGTTGAAAGAACTCTACAATAGACCGAACGAATACAAGAACCTCAGATCCATACATCGAAACTGTCTTCAGAGAGCTCTTACTAAAGATTACATTATGAATACAAGACTCGAATGGTCTATCCATCGAAATATGATCCAAGTAGACAGTCTTCACAACTGAGCTAAAAGATGAATGAACAGTAGAAGATGGAAGTCCATCATAAAAAATTATTGGAATATGGTGATATAATATGATAAAATTACAACATTACATTCCTTCTTAACATCAACCATCTTTTTTGTAGTAAAGGATAAGTTGAAAAGAGGAAAAATGCTAAACAGAGATCTGCAACCATCATATGCTTAAACAATGAAGAAATAGCAAAATCAAGTTATCCCACAACATATATAGCTAATCTACACAAAAGAACTTCCAATATTAAAGCATATAATAAACATGACAAAGTCAGAAAGAAGAAGAGATGATAAAATGGCATTGCTCAAGAACGTATAAATAATATGAATTGCATATATGTTATCACTTCTATGAAAGACCATATAAATTTTGAGCAAAAGATTGTCAAAAAGGACATTACATGACATAATAAGCATAAACATGAGTGAACATAATAGATGCCAAGATAAAATAATGAGCCAATATATCACTTCAATTTATGAAAAATATCGTCATCAAGAAACTAATCTTAATCATAGGTTCATTTCTTGTTGACATCATGTTAATATGCAAGAGATGAATGCCCTTAAAATGTTGACATCTAGTGGCTAATTGTTTAAAGTTATCAAATAAACAATTTTAAAGAAAATTCAGCATGGTATTAGAGCCACCCTAAAAGGAGACACTACACATCTAGGGTTTGCTGTTCTTGAAAAAACTCTCGATGGATCAACCAAAAAAGAAGGCTCCTCCAACTCACCTCAGGAGGGTGCATCGTTTCCATCATTCAACTCCACCTATGATCCCAGCTGCAAAATTAGGGTTTCTACTCCAAACCCTAGAACCTCTGAATCAGGTGTTGTCTTCATTTCTTGTTGACATCTAGTGGCTAATTGTTTAAAGTTATCAAATAAACAATTTTAAAGAAAATTCAGCATGGTATCAGAGCCACCCTAAAAGGAGACACTACACATCTAGGGTTTGTTGTTCTTGAAAAAACTCTCAATGGATCAACCAGAAAAGAAGGCTCCTCCAACTCGCCTCAGGAGGGTGCATCGTTTCCATCATTCAACTCCACCTGTGATCCCAGCTGCAAAATTAGGGTTTCTACTCCAAACCCTAGAACCTCTGAATCAGTTGTTGTCTTCTGCAAGTAAGTATTATTTTATCTTTTTCCATTTGAGGTTCTTAGTTTCTTAAAGATGACAAAGAATACCAAGCTAGATGAAAAGCTTGAAGGGGCTGAAAACTTCAAAGCATGGAAGTACAGAATCATGCTCATCCTCCAAGAGAATGATCTAGATCAATTTGTGAAAGAGGAAGTGAAAGAACCAGAAGAAGCTGAAGCCAAAGCCAAGCGCAGGAAGGATATGATCATAGCTAAGAGAATCATGGATGATTCAATCAAAGATAACCCGATCCCTCAAGTATCATCCATGGAGACTCCAAAAGAAATGTTTAATGCCCTATCAAGTCTATTTGAAGGAAGAAACATTAACAGGAAGATGACCCTGAGGAATCAACTCAAAGGTGTAAGAGCTTAGAATTCATAAACTATGCAATCTTATTTCACAAGAGTATCTCAATTCAAGGATCAATTAGAAGCCATCAGTGACATGGTTGAAGAAGAAGAGGTTGTAATGACAACCTTGAATGGCCTTCCAAGAGTTAGGAATCTTTCATACGAGGAATCTGTTCAAGAATAAATCTAACCAAATTCCGGAAGTTATGGGAAGAATGTGTCCAAGAAGAAGAAAGAATAGCAACCAGAGAAGAAAAGCTAAATGACAATGAGGATCAAGCTTTAACTGTCCATACCAAAGGAAAAAGAAAGGGCCATGACCATCCTCCTAAGACTTGAGGGTTTAAAAGACCCAAGAGAGATTTCTCAAGATTTGAATGCTTCAATTGTCACAAGTTAGGACACATTGCAATCAACTGTCCCATGAAAGAAGAAAGACTCAAGAAGATGAGAAGGCTTTAAGCGCATGCAGCTGAAGATAGTGATCAAGGAGAAGAAGAGGAAACAAAGAAGGATGAAGATTCCACTGAAGAGTATGTTTTGATCTCTGCCCTAACTGGCTCAGTCTCACCAGGAAATGATACCTGGCTAATTGATATTGGTGCCTCCAAACACATGACTGGTTTCAAGGAGTCACTCTCATGCCTTGAACAAAAGGAATCTCCACACAAAGTAATGCTTGGAGATGATTCCCAATATCCAATTAAAGGGCTAGGAGAAGCATCTTATAAATCAGATTCTGGAAAACCTATGAAGATGAAGGATGTCCTATATGTCCCAGGACTAAAGAAGAATATTTCTCTATTTCATCCTTAGACAAGAAAGGCTTCATATTTTCCTTTATCGATGGAAAAGTCCTCATCTGGACCAAAGGCAAAAGCATCGATGATGCAGTAGAGATTGGAGTTGAAGAAGGAGGTCTCTACAAACTAAAGGTACATACAGATTCTGCATTAACAACCACCATCCTCAATCCAAGTGAGCTATGGCACAAAAGGCTTTCTCATGTTCACTACAAGGCTATTCCAATTGTAAGCAAGGTGGTAACTGGTTTACCAAAAATCGAGGTAAAACATGAAGGAGTGTGAAAAGGATGTGCATAAGGGAATAATACTAAGAATCCCTTTCCGAAAAGTAACAGTAAGGAAAAAGGGATCCCAGACATTATCCACTCATATAGATGTGGACCAATGCAAACCACTTCATTAAGTGGGTACTCATACTATGCCTCCTTCATTGATGACGACTCTAGAAAGACTTGGATATAATTCTTGAAAAAGAAGGATGAAGTATTAGAAAGATTCAAAGAGTTTAAAGCTCTAGTAGAAAACCTTTCAGAAAAGAAAATCAAAATTCTGAGGTCGAACAATGGAGGAGAATTTACTTCGAATGAGTTCAATGATTTCTGCAAAGACACTGGAATTAAGAGGGAGCTCACCATTCCCTACAATCCACAACAAAATGGTGTGGCAAAAAGGAAGAACAGATCTATCATGGAAGCTGTGAAAGCCATGGTCCATGACCAATATCTCCCAATGTACATACGAGAAGAAGCAGCACGAACAATAGTATATGTTCAGAATCAAATCTCTCACAGTGCTCTTGGGAACAAGACTTTAGAAGAAATGTTCTCTGGTGAAAGACTAGAGGTAAGTCATCTTAAAATTTTTGGTTGTCCTATGTACATTCATATTCCCAAAGAGAAAATATCAAAATTAGATCCTTCAGGGAAGACAGAATTGTTCGTAGGATATAGTGAACAATCAAAATCCTATCGAATATATATTCCTGGGCACCATCAAATCGAGCTTAGAAGAGATGTTACATTTGATGAAGATTCAGCTTTCAATAAATCAAGAAAAGACAAGGAATATGAAGAGGACCATGAAACTCCCAAGACTATTGAAATTCCTAAAGAAATCAGAGTTGAAGAAGAAGACCCGATACCTAAAGATTTACCCTGTGAACTGATTTCTCGAAAGAGAAAACCTGCCTGGGCTCGTGAAGTAATTGAAGAAGCAAAAAGACTTGGTGCTCCCGAAGGAGCCATTCAAGAAAGGAAGAAGCCAAAGTCATACCCCAGCTATATGGATTTGATGAGTGATCTAGTTGATAAAGAACCATCTTGTTTTGAAGAAGCAATAAAACAAAAGGAATGGGATGATGCAATGGTCGAAGAATACCAATCTATTATGAAGAATGATGTATGGGAAATAGTACCTAGACCAAAGGACAATTCAATGGTATCCTCTAAATGGATATTCAAAACTAAGCACTCAGTAAATGGAAGTATAGAAAAATATAAAGCCAGATTTGTAGCCCGAGGATTCTCTCAGAAAGAGGGAATTGATTATGAAGAGACTTTTTCCCCAGTATCAAGATACACCTCTATAAGGACTGTTGTTGCCTTGGCCTCCAACATGAAATGGAATCTACATCAAATGGATGTAAAGACGACATTCCTAAATGGAATAATTGAAGAAGAAGTCTATATCGAACAACCATAAGGATTCGAGATAAATGATCAAAAGACTCATGTATGTCGACTAAAGAAAGAATTGTATGGATTAAAGCAAGCACCTAGAGCATGGTATGGAAGGATGGATGGATTCCTAATGAGCTTAGGGTTTACCAAGAGTAAAGCAGACTCCAACCTCTACTACAAGGTTGATGAAGATGGAATTTTAATTTTGTTACTATATGTAGATGATATGTTCTTGACAGATGAAGATAAGTCAATAATCTAATGTAAGAAGAGGAGTGCTGCAGAATTCGAAATGAAGGACCTTGAAATGATGCATTACTTTCTAGGTCTTGAATTATAGCAACATTTAGATGAGATTTTTCTAAATCAAGGAAATTATACTATTGATATCTTGAAGAGATTTGGAATTCTAGATTTCAAAGATATGACCACTCCAATGACTACTAGTTTGAAGTCATTAAATGATGACACTTCAGAAGCTGTTGATGCCACACTATATAGACATATCATCGGTTCATTGATGTACCTCACCAATACCAAACCAGATATATGTTTTGATGTAAACACATTAAGTCAGTACATGGTGAATCCTAAACACGTTCATCTAATTGGTGCAAAGCATGTGATGAGGTATCTAAAGGGAACTTTAGATTATGGGCTGAGATATACATTTAGTGGAGAGATCAAGTTGCATGGATATGTAGATTCAGATTGGGGTGGAAGTGCCAAATACAGAAAGAGTACATCGGGATGTTGTTTCAGTTTTGGATCTGGCATGATCTCATGGTTCAGTAGAAAGCATACCAGTATTGCACTTAGCATAGCCGAGGTAGAATATATTGCATCATGTTCAACCTGCAATGAAGCAGTATGGCTTTGAAATATGTTGTCAGGTTTATTTGATGCAGAAGTAGATGCCACTGATATCCTTTGTGATAATCAGAGTTGTATCAAGATGACAAATATTCCCGTATTTCATGATAAATCAAAACACATTGAGATCAAATATCATTTCATACGGGATATGGTGCAGAAGGGAGTTGTAAAGCTCAAGTATGTTCCCACTGAGGAACAAGTAGCAGATGTGTTGACTAAGCCTTTGGCTCATGTAATTTTAAATACTTTCGAGAAAATCTTGGTCTAGTCTGAAAGGACCTCTCTCGAAAGAGGGAGTGACAGCAGATGTTGGATGTAGTGGTGAGTAGGTCAGTCTAGGGGAGGGTACGTCTGGCTAGGATTTTTTGGCCCGAAAGGGTTAGTAATCCAGACTAAAGACCTATCGATCCTACAGGTATTAGTATGTATGTCTAGGCTTATTTGGCTCGAAAGGGTTAGTAAGCCAGACAAGGCTTGTTTGGTCCCCAGGGAGATCCATCTGTCTAACTAGGCTTGTTTGGCTCGAAAGAGTTAGTAAGTTAGACAAAATTTCTGGATGGATCTACCAGATAACTCACTGTGATTCTGCTCCAAAGAAGATGAATGGAAATATGTATCCTCAGTAATACTATATTGTTGATTGTTGATGATTCATGCAGTATTGACATACTACTAAGATTTTGATGATTGATGTCATGCTTGATGATTGTTTGATGACTGTTATCAATAATTATATTATTGAGATGTCTGTTTGCTTCTTGATCAGTGGTTGATTGAGTCTGTATTAGTAATTATACACTGATGAATATAGTATGATGATGTCGATGTTCCAGCATCTCTATGCTGACTATGCATATAATGCTCTAGCATGAGTTATGATTGAGTCTTTAGTACTAACAAGCTGATGATGATTGTTGATGTTGTCAATATCCTTACACAGATATTGCAGATAGTAGAAACAAAGAAGATTCAATATTCACATACTGATGTTACAGAAGAAGGTCCAGAAGTTGATTCAAGTAGAAGACAAAGAAAAGATGATCGAAGTTGTCAAGACTACAAGAAGAAGATCCAGAAGATGGAAAATAGAAGATGTTCAAGAATGTATGAAAGATGAAGATTATAAGAAGAATATCTCGAAGATGGAAAATAGAAGATGTTCGAGAATGTATGAAAGATGAAGATTACAAGAAGAAGATTCAGAAGATGGCAAATACAAATAGAAGACGTTCAAGAATATATTGAAGATGAAGATTACAAAAGATGCTCCAGCTGAGATCAATGATGAAGATGTTAGACAAGTGTTCCAAAACTTCCTATGACATATAAAGTCTCACCAGTCAGTTGTACAATTGTAATAGTCGCAGTTGTTACTACAATTGAATACCTTCCTAGTCAAGAGGGAGTGTTAAAATAATGTAACTTCGGAAGATATTTCAATTGTATTGTATTCCTCCTATTGGATATGAGTTTGGTATTGTTAGATTCATTGAGGATGCAATGTAAACCTTCGAATGTAATTCGGTTCATTAGTACCCAAGTGTCAATATAATAAATGCTATTTGTAATGTCTAGTTGGACATGTAGGCTCGGACAGCTAGTGAAGTCAGCCCCACCAAGTTAGAATTCAAGTCAACGAGAGAATATAAATAGGAGGGTGCTCCTCTTTATTTATACTCACTCACTCAAGCTATTTTTAGCAAGAGAGAGAAGCAGTAGCACGCCAAGAAGGAGGAAGCTATTGTCTGGAGTTTTTACACTGTCTTGGTCGAGTTCTATACTGAGGAAGTTTTGTGGGATTTTCTCCCTTGTGGTTTCCCCGAGGAAAATATCTATGTTCTTGTGTTCTTATGGTTTTGTGCATGTTGTTATTTTAGTGATATTCTAGTGGCTAATTGTTTAAAGTTATCACATAAACAATTTTAAAGAAAATTCAACACTAGTTAATTAATTAATACATTGGAGAATAGTATATTCTATAGTTAGAGTAGTTAATTATTCATTAATTTTTTGATAATTTGTAAATGCTTATGTGGCCAGGAGGGTGCATAAGATATTAGGTGGTCCTATTGATTTTCCTTACAAACAAAAAGGAAACTGGAATAATATAGTTAAAGAAAGAAATCAGTGAAAAGAAAGAACTGGAAAAAAGGCAGGAAAAGCAAAGAAATTTAGGAAAGCAGTAGAAAATCCAACAAAAGCATAGTTTTCAAAAGTAGGGAAAAGCATACCAAATCATAAAGGCAGGAAAGCACACAAAGCTGCAAGTCTCCAATTCAGTCAAGGAGGGTGCATTGGATGAGGCTACTGGTCCAATGCAATGCATATTATCCATGAAGTAACTTTACCAAGAATATATCTAATATTATAAAAAGGATTTTGAGTGCACCATTTACATATTTTTCCATTATTGAATTTCAAATTGAAGAGTAGTGATATTTTCAAGACTTGGGAGATGTGCCCCTGGTCACTAGTTGGGAGATGTGCCCCTTTTGTTCACCAATACAGTTGAGGAATCAGTTGGATATTGAGGAGAAGAACTTCAGTCATTCTCATTGATTTTAATTGTAGGTATTTCTTGAATTTTCCAGTCATTCAAAATCAATATTGAGTGTTGAAGTTCCAATAATTCAAATTCTCGAGTTATGTGTAATTCTCTAGTGAGTTGGTTGTAGTTTTGACTCTGAATGTGCTTATCTTGTTCAATGTGGATACCTTTATTGCAGCACTAATATTTAATTTTTCCATTCTTGAATAATCAAATTCAATTTTGTGCTCTCATCCTAAATATTTTTTGTTTCTTGTGTTTCTTATACCCATGCTCTAATTGAGGTCCAATTTTGACTAGTTTTTAGATCTGAGCTAATTTTCTAACTTTTCACCTTTAGTTTCTAATATGAAGGTATATTCTAGAATCTAATACCAACTTGAACCCCTTCCAATCCTTATTCTTTCAATTCGTTACCCTTAGATATGTTTGTGTCACTTGAAAAGTGACTCGTTGTGCAGTACTAAAATTATATTTTTTCTCATAGCTTCCAAACTTTGTCAAATCAAGTCCAAATATATTATTTTAGTGTTTTATAGGTGGTTTAGGGATTATATATAGGTCGAAAACTTTCATTCTACACTATAATCCATTGGGTTCCATATAAGTTCTGGGTATATTGCCTCAAAGTCTTTGGCTTTGCCAAAGGGTCGACCCGAGCGTGATGTAGCCCATTAAATGTGAATATGTAAAATTTTGGAGTTTGTTTAGGTTGTTTTTTATTATCCTAAGGTTGTATTTGATCTCAATATTAAGTTTGGGGAAGAATAGGAAAGTTTAGTGGTTCTTGGAGAAAGTTTGTAACAAACTAGTATTTGTTTTCTTTAAATTTTGTCTAGTGTGCCTTTAATGCATGAAGGTACATTATAGTGTTATAAAAGCATGGTCCTTTTCACTTGTGAGAATAAATAACAAGATCCCTAAACTCTCAATTGAATAAATATTGCGAGTTACATCTTCAATTTTGCAGTCGTGAAGCTAGTCCTAGTTAATAGAGATGAAGATTTTGAGCCATATGAGGAAGAAGAAATCATTTACATGGATGGAGATTTTACACAAGATGAATATGGTTACTTTTGTGAACAAATGGGAATGAATACAAAAGGAATTAAATACTAATATCTATATCAAAATATTATTTATCAAGGAAGCAAGTAAAAGTTTTCCTCATCACTATCGAAAGTATCTTTCTTTGAGGGAAGAGATACATGAAGCCATATCTTTCAAAGATTATTTTCATTACAGCTATGGATTTGGCCTGAGTATGTATATTAGGAATCATTGAAGGACAACCAACCATCAATAGAAGAATCAATTTGTCCCACTTCATCAAGAAAAGAAGAAGGAAGAGAAATCAAAAGTGAAGCCTCATTGAATTCCATTGTTTCTACCATTAAGAGACATTTTGGATTCTATTCAAAAAAAATATCAAATAATCTTGATATTAAGAAAACCAAGGAGGAAGCTACATCCATTCACTTGAAGGAGTAAGATAATTCTGACACCAATCTACTCCAAGAAGAAGATGAATAAAAACCATGCACAACTGAACACCCATCAACCCATAATTAGGTTGTTGGTAGTGTGAGAGGTGAATTCACTTATATCTTATTTGTTGGTGATTTCCATATCACTGCAGAGGAGATTGATTCTATTGATGATGGTGAGACATATTTTGGATCAGATCCAAAATAATAACATAAATCATATTTGCAGTCGCCACTTTAGCTTCATAATGAAGTAGAAGACAATCCCATAGCAGTTAAGTGTGAACCAGAGAGTTTGATGGAAGAGAAAGACACCATAGCTATACCACATAAGGATAAAGATACGATGAAAACGTATAATCATAATTCATATTTATGTATTTCCTTGTTTCATAATGAGGTTGTATCCACTTTAGGGGATCAATTTAGTAGGGTGTAGTCCTCTAGTATTGAGACTCAAACTTCTAGTGTTTAAGTAGTAAGCAATGAGAGGGCTAGATTGTTAGATGAGAGTTTGTATGACTTTCATGATTTGGATGAAACCGCCTATGGTAGCACACACAATGTTGGGTGGATTCCCTTGGATGAATTTGATATCCAATTCTTAGTCTTAGAAGAAAAGATGGTGCAGGTATTAGAAATGATCGAGGGTACACATAAGTTTGTTGAAGACCTTATGAGGAGGACCCAGTTGGAGGACAGGCATAGAGGCCCTCTGGTTGAAAGGATTTCTAGCATTGAGTTATGCAGCATATGTTCGGGTACACAGGGCACTCCCAAAATACCACATAAGACTGAACACCTAGAGTAGCCACTCACACAAACAGATCACAGATAAACACTCTGATGTTTTGACGTGGTTTAAACCCTCGAGAGGGAAACACTCCATGGCCCCAACCAAATAGCTACTTGAGGAAGTTTATTATGCAAAAGAAAGAAAGATACAAATGAGCTTGTCATAATCGATCAACTGGCCAAGGACCCTCCATGCTCTTTAACTGAGATATCATGGACCAATTGGGTGTTAAGAAATGGATCAAGCGTAGGTATGATCTAAGAGAAGATGAACTGTCAGATCACTCTATGTCTAGAACATATTGTGACCGTCGGATTAGATATTTACAAATGCATACTAATGCATACTAAAGAAACATACTTTACCTAATGGATATATTATCACAAGTTTATCTTAACTAACTCCTAAGTGTCTAAATATCCTAACATCCCCCCTTAAGAACAACTTGGGATAGGATTGGAGGATTCACAAATGTGACACTAGTAGGAGAAGGAAGGAGGAATTAGAGCCTATCCCACCTTAATGACAAATTTATGAACTCCTAACATAGATCGAATTTGAGAAAACTTTGCTTCCGTAAGAGACTTGGTGAAGATGTCTGCAACTTGATCATCTGTAGGGAAAAAGAGCACTTCAAGAACATGATCATGAACAAGATTTCTAATGAAGTGCATATGTAGCTCAGTTTGTTTTCTACGTTGATGTAGAACTGGATCTTTGGCAATCTTGATGGAACTTTGATTGTTGCACCAAAGTGGAGTAGGTTGTTGTTGATCGAATCCAAACTCTAAAAGGATTTGTCAAAGCCATAAAGCTTCCTAACTGGCATTAACTACGGCTTGATATTATGCTTCTGCTGAAGAAAGAGCAAGACCTTGTTGTTTCTTACAAGCCCAAGTGACAAGTCCAGATCCCAGACTGAAAACATCACCTGTAGTAGAATTTCAATCATCAGGATCGTCGTCCCAATCTAAATCATTGAACCCAACCAACAAAGGTTTCCCCCCTGTACTGTAATGAATCCCAAACTAAATTGTACCTCGAATATATCGAAGTATTATTTTTGTTGCTTTCCAGTTACTTTCATGAGGTATTTGCATATAACGGGAAACACGACCAATGACAAAGGAAAGGTCAAGAAGGGAATGAGTCAAGTATAAGAGACTACCAACAAGCTAACTATACAAGGTGGCATCTACTTCAGGTGAAGTACAAGTGGCAGAAATTTTGAATCCAGACTAGAAGGGAGAAGGGGTTGGTTTGCAATATTCCATGTGAAAGCGACAAAGAAGGTCACAAGCATACTTATACTAGGAAAGAAATATTCCTTCTTTGGTTTGAAAGACTTGGAGACTAAGAAAATAATGTAAATTTCCTAAGTCTGACATTTCAAAATTTTGCTTAAGACAAGATTTCACATGGGTTAAAAGATTAGGGTCACTACCAGTAAGGATAATATCATCAACATAAAGAACAAGTATGATGATATGGTTTCCTACTTTATTGGTATAGACATTGGGGTCAAAATGGCATCTAGAAAAACCAATGTCAAGTAGAAATCTGTCCATTTTGGCAGACCAAGATCTAGGAGCTTGCTTAAGGCCATATAAGGATTTCTTAAGGCGGCAGACAAGGCTACATTTATTCTAAACATATCTAGGAGGTTGTTCCATGTAAATTTCCTCCTGTAAATAACCATGTAAGAATGCAGAATTGACATCCATTTGATGGAATTCCCAGTTATGTAAGGCGGCAAGGGAAAGAATAAGGTAGATGGAGTTCATTTTTGCAACAGGAGCAAAGGTTTCATTGTATTCAATCCCTTCAACTTTGGAAAAACCTTTGGCAACTAACCTTACCTTAAGTCTTTCAACACTTCCATCTGATGCTTACTTAGTTCTATAGACCCATTTACATCTGACAAATTTTATACCTTTTGGAAGATGTACAAGATCCCAACTATCGTTCACCATTAAGGAACGATATTCTTCATCCATAGCTGCATCCCAATTTGGAATTCCTGAATCTTCTCCAAAAGTTTCTGGATCATGATTCTCGGAAACTTGAGCCAAAAGAGAAGAGGCTCGTTGAAACTGAGAACATGTTTGACGTTGATATCTAGGATCACCGCCAAGATCACCAGTTGCTTCACATGTTAAACGGACACATCGAGGAAGAAATTGTGATGGTGCAACTAAAGGAACATGAGTAAGTGGAGGTGGATTTTCATCCTCACTGCCATCATCAGAAATTGGAGTTGGAAATATGTCAAGGAAGTTGGAAGTAAAAGAAAGCACAATCACTGAATCAGACTTGCAGGCCAAGATATTTTTATCGAATTTAACATCTCTTCTAATTATTATATCATGAGAATGTGGTTGAAGAACTCTATAACCTTTTACATCTTTAGAATATCCAACAAATATGCACTTTTCACTTTTAGGCTGCAATGCTTTCCATTTTTCATCTGGAATGTGAGCCCATGCTTCACTACCAAACACATGGAAGTGACTTACATCTAGTTTAATTTTACTCCATGCTTATTTTGGTGTGATACCTTATAAAGATTTAGTGGGGATGCGATTAACTATATAATTTTCACAATTTATGGCTTCAGCCCAAAATTGAAGACTTAGTCCCTTAGATTTGATCATACAATTAGACATTTATTTTAAAGTGCGGTTCTTCTGTTCAGCTACACCATTTTGTTGTGGTGTATATGGAATAGTGTGTTGTTGTTGGATTCCTTGTTCAATGCAGAAAGTAGTGAAATTTTTGTTAACATATTCTCCTCCATTGTCAAATCTTAACTTAATAATTTGATGACCAGATTGTTTTTCAACAAGGGCCTTGTAGGCCAAGAACATGTTAAATACTTCGCTCTTACGTTTTAGGAAATAAACCCAAGTGCGTCTGGAGTAATCATCAATGAAAGTTAAGAAATATTTGAAACCAGAAAAAGGAAGCAAATGGAAGAGGAACACACAAGTCACTATGCACAAGCTCCAAGGGAACCGAGGCGTGCTAAGAGGCACGTTTGTCAAAACTGTCTTGATGATTTTTTTTGAGTACACAGCAGGAACAAAAACCATCCCTGCAAGATACTATCGAAAGACCTGTCACCATATTGTCTTTACATAGTTGTTGCAATGAGCGATAATTTAAGTGACCAAATCGTTCATGGAAAATTTTGGTCAAGTTATCACTATGAGCAACAAAAACTGAAGGAAAAGGTGATGACCCAAAGTTGTTAAAATTGTACAACCTGGTAATATCATCAACAATTCCGATATCTAGGACATGTTGAGGATATTTAAAATCCTTGATTACAACTTGGTGAGGTGTAAACATTACAGTTTTACCTTCACCAGAATGAGTGATTTGATAGACTGATAAAACATTGCAGGAAATTCTTGGAACACATAGTACATCACTAAAATGACCATTACCTACTGGAATTGTTCCAGATCCTACAACACTTATAGATCTATCATCACCAACAAATATTTGTTTGGTGTTATATTCATGCATAGTAGAAAAGATGGATTGATCCTTAGCCATATGATAAGATGCTCCAGAATCAATGAGCCATTCATTTGAAGTAGAAGAAGAAGATGCAGTATAAGAATAACCAGAAGCACAAATTTCATGTCCATAAGAGGTAGATTCTGAAGACGAATCTAGGCTGATGTGGTGCTTCTTCATTGCTGCTTCCAAGGCTTCCATATTCTTGAAACACTTAGATTCATCATGATTATCTTTCCCGCAATAGTTGCAATGACACTCAGTCTTATTTCCTTTTGTCTTGGATCCTTTGTCATTTTTTAAAGGAGCTGACTAAGAGGGTTTGGGACCCTTGTTTGGCTTATTATTGCGAAAATTCTATTTCTTGGGAGGCTTGGACTTTTCTTTCTGTTGGGACAATAAGGCTTTCCCATGTATCTATATTACTGATCATTCCAAGATGTATGGGCTTATCTTTCTCTCTAATAAAGGAATCACAAAAGGATTCAAGACTAGGCTCTTGATAGCTAGCTGGATTCAAGGATTCTTTCATGGAGTAAAATGTAGATACAAAAATAGAATATGTAGGTCCAAGTTTGGAAATAATATGATAAATGCATTTTTTGTCTTCCTTCTTAATCTTGCATTCTTCACATAAGAGTCTAAGAGTTTTGTACTTAGATAAATAATCTTGAATCCATGAAAAATCACTTGGATTTAAAGAAATCAACTCATTTGTGAGTTGATGACCTCAAATTTCATTGTCTTTACCAAACATAGCTTCCAACTTTTCCCAAGCTTTATCAGGTTCATCAATTCCAGATATGTGGAATCGCAAATTAGTAGAGATTGACATCTCAATCAATCCAAGAGCTTCATCAGATATATTTGCCTATTTTATTTTCTTATCATCATCAGTGGGTTCGGTTTCTTTCCCTGAGGTAATTCTGAAAATTCCCCTGCTTCGTAGAACATCCTCCATACGATATTTCTATGAGAAATAGATGGAACTGGTAAGTAGAATATCACAAGGGGCGACCATATTGTAAATTAATGGCTGTAAAAACAAAAACCAATAGTCTTGATGCGAAGAGCTCAAAAAAACATGTGGTTTCAAAAACACGGCACTGAAAAACAGACTCCGTATGATGAAGTTATGTGTGATCAAATAAAATGTTGAAGATGTCCCCAATAGTGACATGGCAGATAGAAAATTGACCAACTAAAAAAGAACCCCCCTCTTCCCAAGATGAACCTTTGAAAATAACTTTACAAGAAAGTTGCTTTAAGTGAATCACTTTTGTAAAATAAGTGCTTTTCACTTTTACAATGATGTTACTTTAATAGTGCAGCAAAATACTAAAAGACTTAAGTGACTCACTTTTTTTTAATTTAAGTGAGATGCCATTTTACAATAAAGTAACTTAAAAATTAGAAATTGCATGCACTATTAAAAAAGTAACTTAATAAGACTTGAACTCAAGACCTATTAAGGAATAAAGCAACTTTGAACCAAGTGAACCAATATTAAAAGGTACATAAAAGAAGGGAAGGAGGAAGGGGGCCTTTTTTTTACTCTTCTCTCTCAATTTCTGTGCCTACTTCTTTTCCTGCAAATCACACCAAAAATTGAAACAAAAAAAAAATTCCACGCTTTTGGGGTTAGATCTCGTTATCTTTCCTGGAAAGTCTATGTTTTCTCTTTGTTTCTGATTCGTCGTGATCGCACAAGGTGCACAACAAAGAGCATACGCAGCCGAGAAAAACCCTTTCGCTTTCGGTTTCTGATTTGCCGCGATTGCGCAAGGTGCAAGTAAAAGAGCATACATAGACAGAGAAGGAAACAATACGAAACTAAAAAATGAGATAATAAAACTGATAAAAAATGAGATAATTTTTTTAAGCAAAAAAAAAACATCATTGTAACATTATAGCTTCAGATCTGATGAAATACGTGTTTCTAAAGCAATCAAAAACCATTTTCGATGAAATGAAAAATATTTTTCAATGAAAACGGCACTCCTGATGCAATGGAACACCTCCCACAGCCCAAAAATGCACAGAAATTCTAGAACCAGAAACCCTTTCAAGTTTTGGTAACACCAGTTCAAGATCTAGATCATAACCAGAAGCAGCTCTTCATAAATTATCTGATACCATGTTCGGGTACACAATGTACTCCCAAAAGACAGAACACCTAGAGTATCCACTCACATAAACAGATCACAGATCGACACATTGATGTTTTGACATGGTTTAAACCCTCGAGAGGGAAACACTCCACGGCCCCAACCAAATAGCTACTTGAGGCAGTTTATTATGCAAAATAAATAAAGTTACAAATGAGATTCTCATAATCGATCAACTAGCCAAGGACCCTCCATGCTCTTTAAATAGATAGCATGGACCAATTGGGTGTTAATCCACGGATCAAGGGTAGGTAGGATCTAGGAGAAGATGAACCGTCGGATCACTCTATGTCTAGAACATATCACGACCGTCGAATTAGATATTTACAAATGCATACTAAAGAAACACACATTACCGAATGGATATATTATCATAAGTTGATCTTAACTAACTCCTAAGTGTCTAAATATCCTAACATTAGACAAGAAGAAATGGTAATAATGAAATCAGGTTACTTGTAGTTCTTAATGGATAGAGATATTGCTCTCAATATTCACTAGCATTTTTTAACACAAAATCCAACAACATAGATGTCTCATTTTTTACATTTTGTTGTCGACCATTTGATAATCAGCGTTATTTTTAAACATAGGTTGAAATTCGATGGATATTCGTCATTGTGATAGCCTCGTTGGATTTCCAAAATCCACTCGTCGCAACTTCGACACCCACTATTTTAAAATTTCTATCAAAAATCAGACAAATTTCACTTCAAAGAGGTTGGAAATTCGACGGAGTCCACCATCGATTGTCACTTTAAAGACATCGAAAAACTGATGAATTAGTGTCATCAGAGGTATAGATTGGATGTCGGATTTGATGGATGTCTGACAATAAAAATTTTACATAAATGTCGAACAACCGATGACAATTCCGTCGAATTTCACTTCAACGGTGTCGGAAAGCTGACGCATGAGAGCCATCGGAGGTATAGGCGAGTTGTCAGATTTGATGGATATCCGACGAGCAAATTTTACATAGATGTCAGACTATCGATGACTTGTTGTAAATTTATAAAAAAAAATATCGCTTTATATCCCATATATCTCACTATTGCTTCCTATTGACCAAATCCAAACCTAGTGTTATATTTTTATCATTTAAGCAATATGATCTTAGGATCTTATCTGAGATAATAACATGCATAAAAATAAATCACAAGAGACAATAGACACAAATATTTTCCTCGGGGAAACCATAAAGGAGAAAACTTTGCAACTTCCTCAAAGATAGAATGAGCACCAATGGCAGCAGTAAAACCCAAAGACAAAAAGATGATCTCCAACAGTTGTTCTCTCTCTCACTTGAGTGAGCTACTTCTCTCTCACCTATGCGCTATAGCTGGGAGAGTGTGTGTTTGAAATAGAGAGTCTCACTCTCTATTTATACTAGTTTTCGACTTGACAATCACTTACCAGGTTCGACTTCTCTAGGAGAGTCTAATAACCCTAGTACCCCAAAACTGTGGGGACTTTGACCCTTGATCAACTAGGAGAGTTAACCTATATGAATTTACATGACTTGTTTACATTAATGATTCTCCCTATAGGAAAATTGGGGATCAATGAAATACAATATATGAAATATACAAGTGAATACATTCTGAAGTTACAAATACATCAACACTCCCTCTTAACTAGGAAGGTATTCTCTTGACACAATTCATCAGCACAAGTCTTCTTCTCTGGATCAATTCTGGATCATCATAAAAACTGAATCATCATCAAAACTAGATCATCACTGGATCATCATCAAAGCTGGATCATCATCAAAGCTGGATCATCATCGAAACTATATCATCACTGGATCATCATTATCACTGCTTCCGCTATCTGGATCAAGTGGTGCTATCTCTCAATTATTCTCGTCATAGGAAGTTATACAGATCCAACCCTTTTTCATGTTGGTTGTAGGCCTAACCTCCGTGTAGGTATTCATCTTCTTCAGCACTTAAATCTGACCATGGGAGGAACACATCCAACATCTGTGTCAGAAAGGCCTACCCAGCACTTACATCTGACCATGGGAGGAACACATCTAGCGTCCATGTCAGAAAGGCACGCCCAGCACTCACATCCATCGGCATGGTAGGACACACCATCTACCATTCGAGGAAAGGCCCAGCACTTAAATCCATTGGCATGATAGGACACACCATCTATCATCCAAGGAAAGGCCCAGCACTTACATCTATAGGCATAGTAGGACATGCCATCTACTATCCAGAGAAAGGCACAGCACTTATATATTTTGGTACAGTAGGACACACCATCTACTATCCAAAGAAAGGAACAACACTTATATATGACCCAGTCAGAAAGGATCAGCACTTACATTTGACCCAGTTAGAAAGGCCCGGATTTTACATCCTCTGGCATAGTAGGACACACCATATACTCTCCAAGGAAATGCTCAACACTTACATCCCTTGGCATCATAGGACACACCATCTACCATCCAGAGAAAGGCTCTGCACTTACATCCACTTGCATGATATGACACACCATCTATCATCCAAGGAAAGTCTCTACACTTATATCTTACCATGGGAGGACCCGCCTACCACCATGTCATAAGGGCTCCACACTTACATATGACCATGGGAGGACCTACCTACCACCGTGTCAGAAGGGCTCTGCACTTACATCTGACCCAATCAGAAAGGCTCTGCACTTACATCTGACCATGGGAGGACCTGCCTACAACCATGTCAGAAGGGATCTGCACTTACATCTGACCGAGTCAAAAAGGCTCTACACTTACATTTAACCATGGCAGAACCCACCTACCACCATGTCAAAAGGGCTTCGCACTTACATATGACCATGGGAGGACCCACCTACCACCATGTCAGAAAGGCTCTGCACTTACATCTGACCATGGGAGGACCCACCTACCACCATGTCAGAAAGGCTCATGAACTCATCACTTCCTCTTGGAAGGAACCTCGATCTATAGAACACCAAGCTTCTCCCTGAAGTACTCAAACTTCACTCTGGCCAATGGCTTGGTCAACACATCAGCTACCTACTCGTCCATCGCAACATACTGGAGCTTTACTACTCCTCTATGCACCATATCCCTGATATAGTGATATTTGATCTTGATATGCTTGGACTTGTCAAGGAACACAGGGTTCTCCAACAACTTCACACAACTCTAGTTGTCGCAATATATACAAGTAGCATCCAACTAGAAATCAAATAAATCAGATAGTGGCTTCCTCAGCCACACTGCCTCACAATTAATCGAACAAGCTATGACATACTCTGCTTCGGTTGTACTCAGTGCCACGCACTGCTTCCTGCTAAACCAAGAGATCACACCTGTTCCCATACTGAAGTGGCACCCCGAAGTGCTCTTCCTATTGATGGCACTACCTACCCAATCTAAATCAACATAACCTTCCAGGTTAATCTTTTGATCTGCCTCATACTTGAGCCCATAATCAACTGTAACTTTCAGGTACCTCAGAATATGCTTTGCAGCAATCAAGTGAACATGTCTCAGATCCATCAAGAACTGGCTCATTGTGTTCATAGCAAATCAAATATCGAGTCTCGTATTCGTCAGGTACATTAAGGACCCAATCATCTAATGATACATCGTAGCATCAACCGACTATGATGAAGGATCACTCAATAGCTTCAGGTTCGATGCCATAGGTGTGGTTATGGCCTGGCATTCCATCATCCTGAACCTCTTCAGGATCTCTATGGCATACTTCCTTTGTCCCAGGGAGATTCCATCTGTATTCTGCCACACCTCCATGCCTAGAAAGTAGTGCATCATACCCCAAGTCCTTCATCTTGAACTGGACAGTAAGCTTCTTCTTTGTATCAATAATCAACCCATCTACACCTGTTACAAACAGATAATCTACATACAATAGGAGTATTACTGGGTTCCCTTATGCAACCTTGTTGTAAAGTTTGGAATCCTCTTTACTCTTGGTAAAGACCAAACTGGATAGGAAGCTATCAATTTTGTCGTACCATGTCCTGGGTGTCTGTTTCAAATTGTACAGGGATTTCTTCAATTTACACACATGAGTCTCCCTGTCATGCGTCTCAAAACCAAGTGGTTGCTCCACATACACTTCCTCTTCCACTACACCATTCAAGAAATCAGTATTAACATCCATCTGGTGTATCTTCCATTTCATTACTACAGCCAAAGAAAGTACTGATCTGATGGAAGTGTATCTAGATATAGGTGCAAAAGTTTCTTCATAATATATTCCTTATTTCTAGGAGAAGCCATGGGCCACAAATCTTGCTTTATATTTTTCTATGCTACCATCTACAACATGCTTGATCTTGTAGATCCACTTGGAAGTCACAACAGACTTCCCCTCTAGTCTAGGGACAACATTCCAGACATCATTCTTCATTATCGACTGGTACTCCTCGGTCATAGCATCCTTCCATTCTTTCTTCTCTTCTGCTTCTTCATAGTTGGAAGGTTCTTTATCAATGATTTCACATAATAGGGCTACATAACCGAAGCATGACCTAGTTCTTTTCCTCTCTCTGTGCATTTCTTCTTGAGCCCCGTATCTTTCTGCACCTTGGATAACCTCTCCTACCCATGCAGGTTTCCTCTTGTGAAGATTCTTCTCTTGGGGTGTATCTACAGGTTCCTAGGGTTCTTCTATTTCTCGATCTTCATCTTGATTTGCATCGTTCATAGTTGTATCTTGAATTCTAGGTACTTCTTCAGAGTCTTCAACTGGTCTCTTTCTAGATTTGTTGTAAGATGAGTCTTCGTCAAGTGTTACGTCTCTACTAATTTCGATCTTCTTGAATCCTAGGAAGTATATTCTGTAAGCTTTCGAGCTTTCACTATATCCCACAAATATACCTTCTTTCTAGAAGGATCTAACTTTGTCCTCTTTTCTTTTGGAATGTGTATGTACACTAGACAGCCAAATATTCTGAGATGGTTGAATTCTGGTTTCTTACTAGAAAAGACTTCTTCAGGTGTCTTGTTCTCGAGTACTCTGTGTGCGTATGTTAGAATTTTGTCATTTAAGCAATATGGTCTTAGGATGTTAAATAATAGAATAACAAGTACAGCAATCAATCACAAGATACAATGAACACAAATATTTTCATTGGGGAAACCATAAAGGAGAAAACCCTGCAACTTCCTCTGAGATAGAATAAGCACCAATGGCAACAGTAAAACCCAAAGACAGAAAAGATGATCTCCACCAAGTTTTCTCTCTCTCTTATCAACTCCTTCTCTCTCACTCATGTGCTACAACTCTGTGTTAAATAGAGAGGTTCACTCTCTATTTATACTAGTTTTTGACTTGACATTAACTCACTAGGGCTGACTTCTCTAGGAGATTCTAATAACCCTAGTGCCCCACAACTGCATGGACTTTAACCCTTTATCAATAAGGAGGGTTATACTCTATGACTTTACATGACTTAATTACAGTACTAATTCTCCCAATAGGAACATCGAGGTATGACATGACTTGATTTCATTAATGATACTCCCGATAGGAACATCAGGGTACAATACATAAGGTATACAAATGAATACATTCCAAAGTTACAAATACATCAACACTCTCTCTTAACTAGGAAGGTATTCTCTCAACACAATTCATCAGCACAAGTCTTCATCATTGGATCTAATCTGGATCATCATCAAGCCTAGATCATCACTGGATCATCATCAAGCCTAGATGATCACTGGATCATCATCAAGTTTGGATCATCACTGGATCATCATCAAGTTTGGATCATTACTGGATCGTCTTGGGTCATCATCGTCGTTGCTTCTGCTATCTCGAACAGATGGTGTTATCTCCCAATTCTACTCGTCATAGGAAGTTCCACGGATCCATCCCTTTTTCATTCTGGTTGTAGGCCTAGACTCCATGTAGGTATTCATCTTCTTCAGCACTTATATCTAACCATGGGAGGAACACATCCAAGAACCATGTCATAAAGGCCCTCCCAACACTTACATCTGACCATGGGAGGAACACATCCACCACCATGTCAGAAAGGCACGCCCAGCACTCACATTTGACCATGGGAGGAACACATCTAAGAACCATGTCAGAAAGGCCTAACACTTACATTCACCAGCATGATATGATGCACCTACTATCATCTATTAAAAGGCCTAGCACTTACAACCACTGGCATGATAAGACACACCTACTATCATCCATGGAAGGGCTCTGCACTTACAACCACTGGCATGATAGGACACACCTACTATCATCCATGGAAGGGATCTGCACTTACAACTGACCATGGAAAGAACCAATCCAACCATGTTAGAAGGTCTCTGTAATTAAAACCAGTGACATAGTAGGACACAACTACTACCATCCATGGAAGGGATCTGCACTTACAACTGACCATGGAAGGAACCAATCCTACCATGTCAGAATGGATCTACACTTACAACCACTGGCATGGTAGGAAACAACTACTACCATGCATGGAAGGGCTCTACACTTACAACTGACCATGGAAGGAACCAATCCTAACATGTCAGAAGGGCTCTTGAACTCATCACTTCCCTTTGGAGGGAACCTCAATCTAGAGAACACCAAGATTCTCCGTGAAGTACTCAAACTTCACTCTAGCTAATGGTTTGGTCAACGCATCAGCTATTTGCTCATTTGTTGCAACATACAGGAGCTTCACTACTCCTATCTGCACCATATCCCTAATATAGTGATATTTGATATTGATATGCTTTGGCTTGTCATGGAACACCAGGTTCTCTGACAAATTCACACAACTTTGTTTATCACAATATATACAAGTAGCATCCAACTAGAGATCAAACAAATCAGATAGTAGCTTCCTCGGCCACACTGCCTCACAACTAGCCGAACAAGGTGCAACATACTGTGCTTCAGCTGTACTCAATGCCACACATGATTGCTTCCTGCTAAACCAAGAGATCACACATGATCCCATACTGAAGCAGCATCCCGAAGTGCTCTTCCTATCAATGGTACTTCCTGCCCAATCTAAATCCATATAACCTTCCAGGTTAATCTTTTGATTCACCTCATACTTGAGCCCATAATCAACTATACCCTTCTAGTACCTCAGAATATGCTTTGCAACAATTAGGTGAACATGTCTTGGATCTGTCAAGAACTGGCTCAATGTGTTCACAGCAAAGCAGATATCTTGTCTCGTATTCGTCAGGTACATCAAGGACCCAATCATCTGACGATACATCATAGCATGAACTGTCTCTAATGAAGCATCACTCAATAGCTTCAGGTTTGATGCCATAGGTGTGGTCATGGCCTTGCAGTCCATCATCCTGAACCTCTTCAGGATCTCTACTTCATACTTCCCTTGTCCCATGTAAATTCCATCTCCATTCTGCCACACCTCCATTCCTAGAAAGTAATGCATCATACCCAAGTCCTTCATCTCGAACTTGACAATAAGCTTCCTCTTTGTATCAGTAATCAACCCATCTACACCTGTTACAAATAGATCATCTACATACAATAGGAGTATCACTGGGTTCCCTTATGCAACCTTGTTGTAAAGGTTGGAATATGCTTTACTCTTGGTAACAACCAAACTGGATAGGAAGCTGTCAATTTTGTTGTACCATGTCTTGGGTTCCTCTTTCAAACCATACAGGTATTTCTTCAATTTACACACATGAATATCCCTGTCATGTGTCTCAAAACCGAGTGGTTGCTCCACATACACTTCCTCTTCCACTGCACCATTCAAGAAAGTAGTCTTAACATCCATCTGGTGTATCTTCCATTTCATTACTACAGCCAAAGAAAGTACTGATATGATGGAAGTGTATCTGGATATAGGTGCAAAAGTTTCTTCATAATATATTCCTTCTTTCTAGGAGAAGCCACGAGCCACAAATATTTCTTTATATTTCTCTATGCTACCGTCTGCAGCATACTTGATCTTGTAGAGCCACTTGGAAGTCACAACAGACTTCACTTTTGGTCTTGGGACAACATCCCATACATCATTCTTCATGATCGACTGATACTCTTCGATCATTGCATCCTTCCATTCTTTATTCTATGTTGCTTCTTCATATTTTAAAGGTTCTTTATTAATGATGTAACATAATAGGGCTACATATCCGAAGCAAGACCTAGTTCTCTTCCTTTCTCTGTGTATTTCTTCTGGAGCCCCATATCTTTCTGCACCTTGGACAGCCTCTCCTACCCATGCAGGTTTCCTCTTGTGAGGATTCTTCTCCTGGGGTGGATCTATAGGTTCCTGAGCTTCTTCCATTTCTCGATCTTCTTCTGGATTTGCTTTGTTTATTGTTGTATTATGGATTTTGGGTACTTTTGTTTCTTCAGAGTCTTCAACATGTATTTTTCTGGATTTGTTGTAAGCAGAGTCTTCATCAAATGTTACATCTCTGCTGATGTCGATCTTCTTGAATCCTGGGAAGTATATTCTGTAATCCTTCGAGCTTTCACTATATCCCAATAATATACCCTTCTTTCCTGAAGGATATAACTTTGTCCTCTTTTCTTTAGGAATGTGTATGTACACTAGACAGCCAAATATTCTAAGATGACTGAGTTCTATTTTCCTGCCGGAGAATACTTCTTAAGGTATCTTGTTCTCGAGTACTCTATGTGGAGTATGGTTCTATACATACACAACTGTCCTAGAAGCTTCTACCCATAGATGCATAGGAAGATCTTGATCATGAAGCATTTCTCTTGTTGCTTCCATGATCATTCTATTCTTCCTTTCTGCAACCCCATTGTGTTGTGGATTATATGGAGTGGTCAACTCCCTCTTAATCCCTAAATATTTGCATAATTCTTTGAATTCATTTGATGTGAATTCTCTGCCATTGTTTGATCGAAATATCTTGATTTTATTCTCTGTGTGGTTTTCGATCAAGGCTTTGAATTCCTTGAACTTGAGATGAGCTCGTATGGAGGACCTGTGTATGGTTTTTGTACTCTACGTACGTTTCAGACTGCTCAGTCAAGTCCATCATTAGGAGAATGTTTGGCTCATTATTGATTATGTGCAAATATCCTTTATTAATATTGGTTATTGTTAAATTTTAATTTTTTTAAAAAAATTTGTTTTTAGGACTAATGTCGGCTGGCTGTTGTTTCTTTAGAAGGTTTAAAATAGGTTTCGAGGATTTGCTAAGAATTAAACCATCATCCCTATTAAAAAAATTTGGTTGTTTTTCTATTTCCAGAGCCTCACGGATTCGACTCTTATTGTAATGTTCTTCCACGGCTAAGACCTTAGCCTTCTCCATGCAAATATAGTGATTAGTTTTTTTGGAGTGTTCAGCTACTGCTGAATTTTTTTTCTTTCATGTTTTATGTCTGTGGAATGCTCCTTCAACCTTGTTTTTATCGATCTTCCCATCTCTCCGATGTACTCTTCATCACATAAACAAGGAATTGAGTATACCCCTTTCCTGAGCATGGGATCAATAGGATCTTTTGCTTTGTCCAGCATGTTTCTTAAACAATTGGGAGGGGAGAAAGTGGTTTCAATATTTTTCTTTCTTAATAGTCTGTCTATTTTGTCTGTGGTTCCCTAGATGTATGGGAGGACCACCTTTTTTCTGTTCTCAGTTTAACAATTTAAAAAAAAAAATTAACAATAACCAATATTAATAAAGGATATTTGCACATAATCAATCATGAGCCAAACATTATCCTGATGATGGACTCGACTGAGCAGTCCGAAAAGTACATAGAGTACAAAAACCATACACAGGTCCTCCATACGAGCTCATCTCAATTATCTTCCTTGAACTTGTTGAATACTTCATCCTTGCTTTTCAAGAATTATATCCATGTCTTCCTAGAAAAATCATCAATGAAAGAAACATAGTATAAATACCCACTTAATGAACTGGATGACATCGGGCATACATCGGAGTGAATGATTTCCAAGATTCATTTTGCTTTACTTTCGCTACTTGGAAATGTCTTCTTTATGTTCTTTCCTTTCACGCATCCTTTGCAAACACCTTCATGTTTTGCCTGTATTACTGGAAGACCTTAAACATCTTTTCTTATAAGTAGTAATGCCCTATAGTGCACATGTGCAATCCTTCTATGCCAAAGTTCATTTGGCTCTACCAAGTCATGGACCAAATCTTGTTCTGGTTGGCCCTTCAATTTTTATAGTCCTCCTTCTTGTTCTCCAATCACTATTGCATCATCTATAGTATTTCCTTTTGGCCACATAAGGACTTGGCCATCTATAAATGCAACCCATATGCCTTTTGCATCCAATGCCGATATGGAGATAAAGTTCTTCTTTAGTCTTGGTACAAACAGGACATCCTTCATCTTCATAGACTTTTCAGAATCTAGCTTATAGGAGGATTCACCGCTACATTTTATGGGATACTGGTAGTCATCCCCAAGTTTTACTTTGTGGGGTTATTCATGTTCGGATAATTTCACAAAGGATTCCTTGAATCCCGTCATGTGTTTGGAAGCCCCACTATCAATGAGAAAATCATTGCTTCCATGTGTAACATGTTGATGTATATGTAACTTCGGAATGTATTATTCTATGTATTTCATATATTGTAACCCGATGTTCATTCCGGGATGTTTCTATTATGTATTTGATTCATGTGGTCATGCCCCGATGTTCCGATCGGGAGGATTAATAATGTAATCAAGTCATATCAAGTCATTAGGTAAGTCCCCACAGTTTCGGGGCACTTGAGTTATTATACACTAATTAAGGTGTAGGCTCGGGTAAGTAATATTAGGTCGAGCCTACGTGTGAAAATGTAATTCAAGTGAACGGATGAATATAAATAGAGAGTGAGAGTCTCTCTATTTATCACTTGTGACATACATCACTTGCTCTCTCAAGTGTGGCGCACCTTTGGAGAAGGAAATACTTTGGCTTGACAGAAGACAGAAGGCTATTGCTGTGTTGGGAGGTCATCTTATTGTTTTGGGTTTCACATCTTGTGGTGGTACTATCTTAGAGGAAGTTGCGGGGTTTTCTCCATTTATGGTTTCTCCGATCAAAACTCTTTGTGTCTCTTGTCTCATGTGATGTGCTTATGTTATTGTTGTGCTTGTTATTCTCTCAGTGAAAATATCTTAACATAATGCTAGCTTAAATGTTGAAAAACTAACATGGTATCAGAGCTAACCTGAGAAGAAGACATTGTGCAGCTGCAAAAACTAGGGCTTTCTATTTTGTGGATCTTCATCCACATATTTTCAGCAAAAGTATGCTAGGATGACTCTCCATTGAAGGGTGCATCTTTCTGTCGATGCAGAATTCAATTTCAAGCATTTTCAGTTTCGATGTGGAAATTAGGGATTTCTACAGAAGAGGAATTTTTGAGTGAGACCAGCATAGGATTGTTCTCCTCATCAAAACATAAGTTTAGATACCTGGATCAATAAATTTGGTTGGGTGAAACTCCGGGAAAGTCAAACCCTAGTTTGACCGTGAGCTAGGAGAAACCCTAAATACTAAAACTGCTAAGTCTTGGTACAGTCAGTATATTCCAATATTGGAGAAGTATCAGAAGCTGAAAATTTCAGGGGCCAGATACAAAATCCTGTGTCCAAAAATCAGACTCAGATTCGCTGTACTCCAGGAGATATGATCTCTCCAAGTTAGGGTTCCAGCCTCTTCCAGAATTCATCCCTGAATAGGACATCTAGGGAGATCTGCAATATATTGAGCTACAGAGGTCCAAATGGAATTCCTAAAGATGTTCCAAAAAGGGCACGGACTTTAATTTCAGTGGTCCGAATATCAGACTCAGAAGATGAACCAGTGACACGTGGCATGCGGTACAACTTTACTGTTCTGAACAGTCCTGTAACAGGTCACCTTGGGAAAAGGATCATAAATCCCAAATGGTGAAACAAATTCTGATGAAACCTATGGTGTTGGATCAGGGACATGTGAGGTTACCTCAGTGCGAAATTTCAGACATAGAGTATCTTTGATTTCAGAGATATCACAGAAATAGTAACAGGAATTTATGCAGAAGAAATTGGAAATCTAGGGCTTCCTGTTCCGGGAGCTTCCCTCCACTGTTTTCAGAAAAGGAGTACATTGGACAGATCCATTTGAATAGATCTATATGTCTATCCAATCAGATCTGAAATATTCCAAGTTTTGAAAATTAGGGTTTCTGTGACAAACCCTAGATCAGCCAGCTCCGGAACCAGGACGGACACCTCAAATCGGTAAGATCTAATCCTTTGCTATTTTCATTTGAGGTTCTCATTTCAAAGAGATCTATCACAACAGCTTGATAAGCTTGGTGAAGTTAACAACTTCCAAGCATAGAAGTATTTGATCTCTCTGAATAAAATGGATTGGACACCTACATGAGTATAGAGGTTCCAGTTTTAGAGGGAGACGAGGTTAGAAGCCTTTCACAGGAAGAACTTGGTCAAGGCCAAAGAAGACATCATGCTCATGCTGCAGAGGATGATGAACCATCCAGAAAGAGATCTAGATATGAAAGTGAAGATTCTTCAAGTGAGGATGAATATGTTCTGATGTTATCTCTCACAGGTAACATTACTCATGGAAGTGATGATTGGCTTATAGACAGTGGGGCTTACAAACATATGACAGGATTCAAGGAATCCTTTGTAAGACTGTGAGAACATGAATCACCTCACAAGATGAAACTAGGAGATGACTACCAATATCCAATAAAAGGTAGTGGGGAATATTCATACAAGCTATATTCTGGTAAGTCTCTAACAATGAAAGAAGTATTGTTTGTTTCAAGACTCAAGAAGAACCTTCTCTCCTTTTTAGCATGCGGGTTGCATTCATAGATGGTAAAGCCATCATGTGGCCAAAAGGAGAGACTATCGATGATGCGGTAGTGATTGGAGAACAAGAAGGAGGATTGTACAAATTGAAGGGCCATCCAGAACAAGCCTTGATCCATGACATAGAAGAGCCAAATGAGCTTTGGCATAGAAGGCTTGCACATGTGCATTACAGAGCACTGCCTATTGCAAGCAAAGCTATTGAAGGTCTTCCAGAATTTCAAGCTATTTGAAGGGAAGAACATAAATCAGAATATGACCTAAAGAATCCAGAATGAAGAGACCATGCAGTCATAAGAGTCTCTCAAATCAAAGAACAACTTGAAGCGGTAAAAGAAGAAGTGAAGAATGCAGAAGTGGTGATGGCCATTTTGAATGGCCTCCCAGGATCGTAGGATTCATTCGAGGAATGTGTGCTAGAAGAAAGTGATTTCTTTCAATAGACTCTGAGAAGAGAACTCACAAGAAGAAGAAGCTCGAGAAGAGAAGGTGGGAGCAACTAAAGATCAAGCTCTTACCATCCAAAGAAGATCCCTCAAGCAATGAAGAATATGAAGATCTGAACTCTTGAAGCGCCTCTTATCCTCTTTAGCATTTGGATAAGAAACGATGCTATAATGAATGAAGAAGACGATGAAGCTGAAGGTTCAAGAAGCAGTCTACCCATGAAACAAATAAAGATAAGTATTCAATTGTCATTTCATGATATTGTTTTGTTATGTATTTGTTTATATTTAGTTGATGTATCATGCATGATAGGATGTTTGCATTAACGACAGTATACTACTAATATACATGCGATGGGTAAGTAGCTTATGGTGCTATACAACTCTCCATTGCTACTTATCTAGAATGAAACCTCTTTGCTGACATATTGGATTAGTGCACAATCTCAATGTTGTCCTGGTAGAGATGGAAGGCATCTAGAAAGTTTCAGTGAGATATGGATGAATGTTGTATTGGCTAAAGTAGTTGCATGATCATATACTTATTCATAGTAACTTGCCAGTATGAATATTCCTTATGAAATGTTTCTAACCATACAAATGCATTTGACTTGTAGGAAAGATCGCATACATAATCGCCTACAAGTAAAGAAGAATGACGACTTGTTTCGAAGAACAAGTGACAACATTTCAAAAGAAGAATAATATGACGAGTGCAGTGACATCATTGATGCAAAACCTTCCAACCATCAAGAAGAAAGGGAAGACCAGTTCAAGAAGAATGATGTCTGGGCGTAGTATCGAGACCTGAAGAGAAGTTCATAGTTCCATCATGCAGTAGATGGAAACATCGTGGGATACAAAGCAAGATCCGTAGCATGAAGCTTCTCATGAAGAGAAGGCATAGTCTACAAAGAAACATTTACAGCTAATAGAAGTGAAGTCACATGACATGCATAATCATGTGTGCAAATGAAAGAAGGCCTTGTACAAGTTCAGAAGACACCCATGGGATAACACATACATGATGAGCTTGATGAATATCTTAACCTTTGCTACAAGGTTGATAGAGGATGACAAGCTCACAGATGAGTGTAAGATGAACTTTTGAAGAAGTTCAAGATAGAGGATCTTAGTATCCAGTAATCCTAGATGGATACTACTTGTCACTCCAGTACATAATGTTTTAGTGCATAGAGTACGAAAGACAGAGGGAGTATGATGCTCCGCTTCAGAGGGAGTGATTGCAGAATATCCTGAGGTTCGACATGGTACGACAAGATGGGCAGATTACTGATGATTCTAGGCTTTACTGAGAGTAAAGTGGATTCCAACCTTTGATTCAAGGTTGAAGGTGGAAGACCAGTGATGCTCCCGTTATGTGTCGATGCACTATTGTTCTAGGCATGGAGGTGTGGTAGAGTTCAGATGGAATCTTCCTTGGACAAGGGAAGTATGTAGTAGAGATCCTAAAGAGGTTTGGGATGATGGACTGCAAAGCTATGGCCACACCTATACCATCGAACCTGAAGCTATTGAGTGATGCTTCATCAGAGTCGGTTGATGCTACGATGTATCGTCAGATGATTGGGTCATTGAAGTACCTGACGAACACGAGACCAGATATTTGCTTTGCTGTGAACACCTTGAGCCAGTACTTGACAGATCTGAGAAGTGTTCACTTGATTGCTGCAAAGCATATTCTGAGGTACCTGAAGGGTACAATTGATTATGGGCTCAAGTACGATGCGAATCAGAAGATTAACCTGGAGGGTTATGTTGATTCAGATTGGGCAGGCAGTGCCATCGACAGGAAGAGTACTTCGGGATGTTGCTTCAGTATGGGATCAGGTGTGATCTCTTGGTTTAGTAGGAAGCAATCCTTTGTGGCACTAAGTACAACTGAAGCAGAGTATGTTGCAGCTTGTTTAGCTAGTTGTGAGGCAGTATGGCTGCGGAAGCTACTGTCTGATATATTTGATCTCCAGTTGGATGCTACTTGTATACATTGTGACAACCAGAGTTGCGTGAAGTTGTCAGAGAATCTTGTGTTCCATGACAGGTCGAAGCATATCGAGATCAAATATCACTATATCAGGGATATGGTGCAGAGAGGAGCAGTGAAGCTCCTGTATGTTGCGACGGAGGAATAGATAGTTGATGTATTGATGAAGCCATTGGCTAGGCTGAAGTTTGAGTACTTCAGAGAGAGACTTGGTGTTCTCCAGATCGAGGTTCCTTCCAAGAGACAGTGATGAGACCCATATCCATTCTGACATGGTGAGAGGATTGGTTCCTTCCATGGTCAGATGTAAGGGCTGAGCCATTCTGTCATGGTGAGAGGATTTGGTTCCTTCCATGTTAGATATGAGTGCTGATTGCCATTCTGGGAATGGAGGCACCTGGATAGTTACCAGGAACACTCAGTCAGGGACTAAGAGAGCCATTATGACGAGTAGGTCAGATGTAAGGGCTGAGCCATTCTGGTCATGGCTAAAGGATTAAGTTCCTCCCATGACAAATGTGAGTGCTAGCCATTCTGTCGAGTAGGACAGATGTAAGGGCAACTTCCACTCTCTGGGAGAGTGGAGGCGCCTGGTCCGTTACCAGGTAGCTCAGTCAGGGACTGGGGGCCATTCTGACAAGAGTGTAGGATTCAGTTTCTACCAGTTCAGATGTGAGTGCACAAATCTCTCATCATTGTGGTAGGAGGGGCTCTGGCCTGGGTGAGAGTCATTCATCATTGTGGCAGGATGTGTTCCACCCTGGGTGAATGTGAAAATATTTCATCATTGTGGTAGGAGTGGCTCTGGCCTGGGTGAAAGTCATTCATCATTGTGGTAGGATGTGTTCCGGCCTGGGTGAATGTGCCATTCTGACGAGTAGGTCAGATATAAGTGCAGAGCCATTTCACAGATGTTAGTGATGTGATGTCCTATCATGCTGGTGAATGTGAGTGCTGGGCCTTTCTGATGTGATTTTAGTTCACTACATGATCAGATGTGAGTGTTGGGCGTGCCTTTTTGATGAGCAGGTCAGATGTAAGTGCTGGGCGAAGACCTACATGAGAGTATGCCTACAACTAGGATGAAAAAGGGCTGGCTCTGTAGAACTTCCTATGATGAGATAGTACACACATGATGATGACCAGTGGAGATCCAGATCAAGCTATGATCCAGATCCAGTTATGATGACTCCAAGAGATCCAGATCGAGTGATGATCCAGATCCAGCAGTAGTGATCCAGATCGAGTGATGATCCAGATCCAGTCCAGTGATGATGATCCAGATCGAGTGATGATCCAGATATAGTGATGACTTACTATGATGATCCAGATCTAGATCACTTGAAGATGAAGATGACTTGAAGACGAAGATGACTTGAAGACGAGATGATCCAGTTGTTACAGAGAAGAAGACCAGTGCTGAAAATTGTGTCGAAAGAATACCTTCATAGTTAAGAGGGAGTGTTGATGTATATGTAACTTCGGAATGTATTCTTCTATGTATTTCATGTATTGTAACCCGATGTTCATTCCGGGATGTTTCTATTATGTATTTGAGTCATGTGGTCATGGCCCGATGTTCCGATCGGGAGGATTAATAATGTAATCAAGTCATATCAAGTCATTAGGTAATTCCCCACAGTTATGGGGCACTTGAGTTATTATACACTAATTAAGGTGTAGGCTCGGGTAAGTAATATTAGGTCGAGCCTACATGTGAAAATGTAATTCAAGTGAACGGATGAATATAAATAGAGAGTGAGAGTCTCTCTATTTATCACTTGTGACATACATCACTTGCTCTCTCAAGTGTGGCACACCTTTGGAGAAGGAAATACTTTGGCTTGACAGAAGACAGAAGGCTATTGCTGTGTTGGGAGGTCATCTTACTGTTTTGGGTTTCACATCTTGTGGTGATACTATCTTAGAGGAAGTTGCGGGGTTTTCTCTATTTATGGTTTCCCTAATCAAAACTCTTTGTGTCTCTTGTCTCATGTGATGTGCTTATGTTATTGTTGTGCTTGTTATTCTCTCAGAGAAAAGATCTTAACATAATGCTAGCTTAAATGTTGAAAAACTAACATAACAGTTCCTGTGAGGGCAGAAATCAGAACATATTCTTCTTCACTAGAAGAATCTTCACTTTATTCTTTGGCTTTCTTTCTGGGAGGTTCATCATCCTCTACGGTGTAAGCGTGATGTCTTTTCTTGCTTCCCTCCTTCTTGTGAGAGCCACTTTTGTTTCTAGGACATTCTCTAGCATAGTGTCCTTTCTCGTCACATGTATAGCATCTGATTTTAGACAAATCTTTGTTAGATCTTCTAATATTATTTTTCTGGTGAGAGTGGTTACCTTTGTGATAGTTTGTTCTACTTCTCTTGGAGTGTACTATGAGAGCTTGATCTTCACTTCCCATATTTTCTTCTCAAGCTACTATCTAAGCTTCTTCTTGTGATAATTCCTCCCACAGTCTACTAAACTTGACTAGATTCTTTCCGGCACAAATCCCTTGAATGAAAGAGTCCCATGACCTAGGGAGACCATTCAAGGTGGTCATCACAATTTATGCATTCTCTACTTCTTCATCTACTACTTCAATTTGTTCCTTGATCTAAGAGACCCTTGTAAATTATGTATGGTCTCTGCATTCTAGATCTTTACATTCTTCAATTGATTTCTCAGAGTCATCTTCTAATTTATGTTCTTCCCTTCAAATAAATTGGTCAAGGCATCAAGCATCTCTTTAGGTGTCTTTAGGGAGGACACCTGTAGTATGAGGTGATCCTTGATTGAATCAACAATAATCCTTTTGGCCATGATCAAGTTCTTGTTTTGTAAGGCCTTAGCCACATCTCCCTCTAGAACTGGAACCTCTCCACTTATGTAGGAGTCCAATTCATTTTCTTCCATGACTAGGGATATCCTATACTTCCAGGCTCAGAAGTTGTCATCTCCCTCAATATTTTCATCAAGCTTGGTGTGATGAGACATCTTAACAGAGAACCTCAAATAGAAATACAAAATATTTATATCTTACCAAATTGAGAAGCTGAAAACTGGATCTGGAGCTAATATTTTGTAGTGCTGCTTTTTTGGTTCCAGGACAGATTAGGGTTTGACTTTGCCAGAGTTTTACCCAACCAAAAGCATCAATTTTTGTATCTAAAATTTGATTTTGAGGAGGAGAGTAATCCTAGCCTAGGCTCACTCAAAAATTCATCTTCAATGAAAATCCCTAACTTCTCGATTCAGTGGTAGGTCCAAATTTTGAAAGTGTTCAGAATAAGATTATGTTTTGACAGAAAAATGTGCCCTAGGGAGGAGATTCATCCTAGCCTTATTTTGCTAATGGATTGTGGAGAGAGACCCAAAAAGTAAGAAGCCCTAGCTTCAGCAGCTGCATAGTGGCTTCTTATCATGTTAGCTCTGATACCATGTTAGAATTTTATCATTTAAGCAATATGATCTTAGGATCTTAACTAAGATAATAACAAGCACAGCAATTAATCACAAGAGACAATGAACACAAAGATTTTCCTCGGGGAAACCATAAAGGAGAAAACCCTGCAACTTCCTTAGAGATAGAATAAGCACCAATGGCAGCAGTAAAACCCAAAGGTAGAAATATGATCTCCACCAGTTGTTCTCTCTCTCTTATCATCTCCTTCTCTCTCAATCATGCACTACAACTGAGTGTGAGTGACTGTGTGTTAAATAGAGAAGCTCGCTCTCTGTTTATACTAGTTTCCGACTTGACATTAACTCACTAGGGCTGACTTCTCTAGGAGATTCTAATAACCCTAGTGCCCCACAACTACGGGGACTTTAACCCTTGATCAATAAGGAGAGTGTAATGTCCTCGACCCTCTGACCAACGAAGAGGACGCTACTATACGTTAAATCATAAAACATATTACAAAGGATAATCATTCATGATACACAACGGAAGCAAAACATATCAATCAACACTTCATGCATATACAGATCAGCATTTAACATGTATATCATCATTCATTAAAGGTAAATATGATTGTAGACACAAGTTAGGCAAGAATACTTATCTTATAAATAGCTTGTTCCGCAACCAGCTACGTCATTGCAACATTCCACCCAACCATAGGCCCGCGTGCTCCCTAATATCTCATCAATGCTACCACCCCCGAGCCGGGCATGATTCCCCATGGAATAAGGAACTAACAGGATTACATGTAGCCAAGGATAACAACACCACTAGGGTACACAATTCAGCCAAACCAACACAGTTGGGTTTATCAGGCGAACAACAGATCAGCCAAGCCAACAAAGTTGGGTTTATCAAGCCATCCAGGAGCTAGGAAGGGCTAATGCTAAGCTGGTGAGCTCATTGGAGAGCTACAGAAACTAACACCAGAAACATACTGGATTCTAGAACACCCACACACACCCAACACAAGGAAATCATCCCTTTCTCTGCAACGCAGTCCCTCAGACCCTGATCTCCCTTCCAATGCTATTCAGGGGTTGTGGAGAAGAAAGCTAGCTCAGTAGCTCTATCTGTGTGGTTCTCAATCCACCAGGTTTATCAAGCACCTCAGGCCCTCATTCACCACTCTAATGCAGTCCGAGGACAAAACCACTGCATGCAAGCAGTCAAATAGCTATTCAAGCTTTTACAGGGGAGAAACACAGTCGAACAGAGCGCAGGTACTCACAGCAATCCTCAACCGATACCACCATAAAAAGGGAAAATACAACTAAGAAAATCGTGGGCAAACAGTAGCCCAATACAACTATGAACCCACAGCACACAAATCCCACTGCAATCGCTGGGAAAGCTTACACAGACCAGGAATGGAAAATACCAGACTTCCAATCTCTGCGTGAGAGACAAAACACAACCCACAGAACTATGGACGCAATTACAGCCACAATTTCAACGATGGAAGTAACAGGACAATACGTTGTCTGATAAACATGGAAAAAGACACAAAACTCTGTGTGAATCCCAATAAAGAATCAATCCACAGCCATCAGATCCGTGAGGTAGAGGAAGAGTTAGCGGGCTCTCAATCCAACAATTGGTGAGGCAGAAAAGGAACTGACCCCCCTGCAATGGAATGTGGAACCTTTTAACTCAGCTCTCCTAAGAGGAGATGAATAGACTTGTGATTTGGTGAGTGGATAGACCAATAGATGCGTCGTGGGGAGAGTGTGAGCGGGTGTGGGCATGGTGGTGGTTTTCCTACCATCCAATCACCACTCCAACTAACAATGGAATAATTAAGGGTGGTGGTGACACATGGCTTTCCCCCATGACTCAATGCCCAACATTCCCCTTTCCTTATCCTTCAGAATCATGCTCCTTCTCATTTTAGTTGCCACGAACATAGCTGGTTGGGTTATTTAATTAAAAGGCATGATTACATGATGCCACAATTAAATATATTCCAAATGTCCCAATATCCATTGGTGACCATTCCCAAAACAGAAACACAACATAACCAAATCGATGGTGGGGCCTTGGCCTTTAGCTCCGCACCAAGATTATTTACAATATACGTATCATGTATTTTTAATGTAAGCGGGGTTAAAACTGGGGTATTATAGAGGGTTATGCTCTATGACTTTACATGACTTGATTACAATACTGATTCTCTTGATAGGAACATCGGGGTATGACATGACTTGAATACATTAATGATACTCCCGATAGGAACATCGGGCTACAATACACAAGGTATACAAATGAATACATTCCAAAGTTACAAATACATCAACAGAGTATGGTTCTATACATACACCGCTATCCTGGAAGCTTTTGTCCATAGATGAATGGGAATATCTTGATCATGAAGCATTGCCCTTGCAGCTTCCATGATCATTCTATTCTTCCTTTATGCAACCCCATTCTGTTGTGGATTATATGGAGTGGTCAACTCCATCTTAATCCTTGAATCTCTGCATAATTCTTTGAACTCATTTGATGTGAATTCTCCATCGTTGTCTGATCGAAAGGTCTTGATTTTATTTTATGTGTGGTTCTCGATCAAGGCTTTGAATTCTTTGAACTTGCTGAATACTTCATCTTTGTTCTTCAAGAAGTATATCCATGTCTTCCTATAAAAATCATCAATGAAAGAAACATAGTATACACACCCACTCAATGAACTAGATGACATCGGATGGCATACATCGGAGTGGATGATTTCCAAGATTCCTTTTTCCTTGCTCTCAATACTTGGAAATGTCTTCTTTGTGTTCTTTCCTTTCGCACATCCTTTGCATACACCGTCATGTTTTGTATGTATTTCTGGAAGACCTTCAACAGCTTTGCTTGCAAGTGGTAGTTCTCTATAGTGCACATGTGCAAGCCTTCTATGCCAAATTTCATTCTGCTCTATTGAGTCATGGACCAGAGCTTGTTCTGGTTGGCCCTTCAATTTGTATAGTCCTCCCTCTTGCTCCCCAATCACTACTGCATCATCTATAGTCTTTCCCTTTGGCCACATAAGGACTTGGCCATCTATGAATGCAACCCTTATGCCTTTTGCATCCAATTCATATATGGAGAGGAGATTCTTCTTTAGTCCTGGTACAAAAAATACATCCTTCATCTTCATAGACTTTCCAAAGTCTAGCTTATAGGAGGATTCACCACTACCTTTTATTGGATAATGGTAGTCATCCCCAAGTTTCACCTTGTGATGTGACTCATGTTTAGACAGTTTCACAAAGGATTATTTGAATCCTGTCATATGTTTGGAATCCCCACTATCTGTAAGTCAATCATTGCTTCCATGTGTGACAGTTCCTGTGAGAGAAGAAATCAAAACATATTCTTCATCACTTGAAGAATCATCACTTTCTTGTTTGATTCTCTTTATGGAAGGCTCATCATCCTATGCAGCATGAGCATGATGTCTTCTCTTATTTCCCTTCTTCTTGTGAGAGACACTTTTATTTCTAGGACAATCTCTGGCATAGTGGCCTCTCTCATCACAAGTAAAACATCTGAGTTTAGATAAATCTCTATTAGGTCTTCTTGGGTTATCTTTTTGGTGAGAATTCTTACCTTTGGGATGATGATAGTCCCTTCTGCTTTTCTTGGAGTGCACTATGAGAGATTTATCTTCACTTTCCATATTTTCTTCTCAGGCTACTATTCGAGCTTCTTCTTGTGAGCATTCCTCCCATAGTCTTCTGAAGGTGACTAGCTTTATTCTAGCACAAATCCCTTGAATGAAGGGGTCCCATGACCTAGGGAGACCATTCAATTTGGTAATCACAATCTCTGCATTCTCCACTTCTTCGTCTACTACTTCAAGTTGTTCTTTGATCTGGGAGACCCTTGTAAAGTATGACTGTATGGTTTGCGCATTCTGGATCTTCACATTCTTCAACTGGTTCCTCAAAGTCATCTTCTAATTTATGTTATTTTCATCAAACAGCTTGATTAAGGCTTCAAACATCTCTTTAGGTGTCTTTAGGGAGGACACCTATGGTATGAGGTGATCCTTGATTGAATCAGCAATAATCCTCTTGGATATGATCAAATTCTTCTTGTGTAAGGCCTTAGTCTCATCTCCCTCTGGAACTAGAACCTCTCCATTGATGTAGGAGTCCAATTCATTTTCTTCAAGAACTAGGGAGATCCTATACTTCCATTCTCGAAAGTTATCAGCTCCCTCAAGATTTTCTTCAAGATTAGTGTGATGAGACATCTTTAACTAAGAACCTCAATTGGAAATACAAAATATTTAGATCTTACCAATTTGAGAAGCTGAAAATTGGATCTGGAGCTGATCTTCTGCAGTGCTGGTTTTCTGGTTCCAGGGAAAATTAGGGTTTGAATTTCCCGGAGTTATACCCAACCAAAAAACTCGATTTTTGTCTCTAAACTTTTATTTTGAGGAGGAGAGCAATCCTAG
Source organism: Pseudotsuga menziesii (assembly GCA_001517045.1). Lineage (NCBI taxonomy): Eukaryota > Viridiplantae > Streptophyta > Pinopsida > Pinales > Pinaceae > Pseudotsuga > Pseudotsuga menziesii. The sequence goes on from LPNX010287377.1 coordinate 500,785, forward strand.
CCTGGGCTCACTCAAAAATTCCTCTTTATTGAAAATCCCTAATTTCCCGATGTAGTGGTAGGTCAAAAACTAAAAGTGCTAATAATCAGATTTTGCTTCGACAGAAAGATGCGCCCTTCAATGGAGATTCATCCTAGCCTCCTTTTGCTGATGGATTGTGGAGAGAGACCCAAAAAGTAAGAATCCCTAGCTTCCGCGGCTGTATAGTGTCTTCTTCTAAGGTTAGCTCTGATACCATGTTATATTTTTATCATTTAAGCAATATGATCTTAGGATCTTATCTAAGAGAATAACAAGCATAGTAATCAATCACAAGAGACAATAGACACAAAGATTTTCCTTGGGGAAACCATAAAGGATAAAACACCGCAACTTCCTCAAAGATAGAGTGAGCACCAATGGAAGCAGTAAAACCCAAAGACAAAAAGATGATCTCCAACAATTGTTCTCTCTCTCACTTAAGCAAGCTACTTCTCTCTCACTTATGCGCTATAGCTGGGTGAGTGTGTGTTTGAAATAGAGTCTTGCTCTCTATTATACTAGTTTCCGACTTTTAAATCACTTACCAGGGCCGACTTCTCGAGGAGAGTCTAATAACCCTAGTGCCCTGAAACTATGGGGACTTTGACCCCTGATCAACTAGGAGGGTTAACCTCTATGACTTTACATGACTTGTTTTCATTAATGATTCTCCCTATAGGGACATCAGGGATCAATGAAATACAATATATGAAATATACAAGTGAATACATTCTGAAGTTACAAATACATCAACACCTAGACTACATGTTGATGGAATGATGGGTACTATCAAAAATGTCACAAGTAATAAATTCTCAAGTCAAAAAGGAAATATGTCCTTGTGTTTTAATACCCATCCATTAGAATTATTATACATATGGAGTTATAAAACCATTTTTGCAGGGATTTGAAGCTCATTGGAAGATTGTGAAGAGTATAATTATGGGATCCCTTTGCTAAATCTGCCAATCCTTCCATTATTGAGGTGATGCAACCACGAGAAGAGTTGTGAACTTCTCTCCATTCGTTGAAGACTCACAAGCTACGAGAAACTATTCTTTGAAGGTATCTATTATTGTGCCTCTCTGTCAAATGAGGATTTCTTTTTTCTCTATAGAAGCAGGATTATCTTGAACCATAAAGACTTAGATGACTGGATCTACGATCTCCCCTTTGAAGTGAGTTGTGACTTAACATGTGGAGTTGAGATTTGGTGCATTAAAGTGAAGATTGCATCTCTGCACGTTGATATATGTATCCACTAGTAAGAACCATTCATTTATTGTTTCTTGTAGGGTTGTGGAAGAGAGGAGACCTCTTTCAAATCTACCTCAAAGAGCTACGTGGAAATAAATTTTGAGAAGACTATCTTGTTGAAATATCGTGCCAATTCTTACACTTTACATGGAGTCTAGGAGATATGAGTCCTCTCCAACTAAATCCCACTGAAGAGGATGAATTCCTCCACAACTATGATAGTTTTCACAAGTACTGGTTTTAATTTATTGAAAGTTTACTCATGTATTGTCGATGGATATTTGAGCTACAGATGGGGATGAATGTGAATCTCTAGGTTTGGAATCAATGCGTGATTAAAAATTATGGTGTTGTAGAATTGAAATTAGAAATCATAGCACTGTAGAATTGATTTTCATGTTGTTGCATAATTGAACTTGTATGATGTTGTTGCATAATTGAATTTGTGTGGTGTTGTAGAATTGCATGTTGCTGCATAATTCTTTTTAGTAAGTGCTGCAAAATTAATGGAGCTGTAAAAATTGAATTTGAATATTGTTGTAGAAAAAAAAGTGTGTTGCAGAATGTGTATGCATACCTACATAGTGTGTATAGTTTGTTGAAATGCAACGTGTATATCCAATATTGACATCTCTTTATCTATCCATCAGTTATCCTACAATGACATGTAAATTTTCCTTTAATATTCAAACTAGGGCTAAACAATGCATGCAAATCTCTACTGATAACCACACATGAATATCTTTTACAATATGCAGCATAATACAAAACTGAGAAATAAATCACAACATCACATCACAATATTGACACTATTTTTTTGGGTATGGAAACCCCCATAAAAACCAAAGATGGGAAAACCGGTGTAGCAGTCAGATATAGATTTTATTATGAGAAAATATGGAACATTACAATCACTGCAAATTCACCCAAACCTGGTGAATGCAGTACCCAGCACAATCACTAGGAAAAACCCCAGCTAAACCTTAGCACCCTCCTACATGAGTGTACGGCCTAGTTGTACAGAGCCTGGTGATCATGTTGCTCGCTCCTCCGTCTTCCCAGCTAAATCGTTTGTCTGAATTTATCTCCCTGTCTGTATCATGTCTCTATCGAAATACAAGTGTGTCTCCTCTCCACCAATTGATCTCTCTTTTATAACTTTAGGTAAAGATAAAACCCTAATTTTTCTTTCACTTTAACTAGTGGTAAAGAAAAAAGCCTAATTTCACTTTCACTTTAACTAGTGTTTCACTAAAGTTAATTTAGATCACTTTAATTTATTTTCCAAAGTAAACTTGGGAAAATTAAATTAAATACAACTTGTTTCCTAATTTAATTATTCTGCATGCAAGAACATATGCATGCAGGAAGACCTTCTTTGTTGCTACTAGTTTAACACTCCCTCTCAATGAGGAAGGGATTTGGTAGCAACCCCAAATTATCCCTGAACTTCACAAAACTCTGTCTGCAAATTTCCTTGGTAAAAATGTCTACCACCTACTCATATGTCTGTATGTACTCCAACGGAATGATTACTCTGTGAACAAAATCTCTCAAGAAGTGGTATTTGATGTCTATGTGTTTGCTCCCGTCATGTAACACTAGATTCTCAGATAGACTAATGCACTCTGATTGTCACACTGAACTACTGTAGCCTCGAGCTTACACTCAAAAAACCCTGCATGTAACTTCCTCGGTCACATACCCTCACAATAATCCATGCTAACTGCCATGTACTTAGTCTTTATCGAGCTCAATACAACTAACTTCTACTTCCTACTGAACAAAGAGACAACCCCTGATCCATACCTGAAAAAACAACCTGAAGTACTCTTTCGGTCCTCTACACATTCTACCCATTCAGCATCTGTGAAATATGCTAATTGTACACTCCCCTGTGCTCATAAACCAATCCATACTCCACTATACCTCTGATGTAGTGAAGTATGTGCTTCACATCCGTCCAATGCACTCTTCGAGGGTCCACCATGAAATGACTCAAAGAGTTGACTGCAAATCTGATGTCTGGTTGGGTGTTGACCAGATACATAAGCAATTCGATAAGCTGATGATACAAGGTAGGATCAAATCCATCTGATCCATCTGACCCAGATGCATTAATCTTCCTCCAGTTGGAAACTAGAGGTATGGCCATAGGCTTGCAGTCCTCCATCCTGAATCTCTTCAGGATATCTACTACATACTTCCTTTGTTCGATGCAAAAGCATCCATCTCTTTGCCAAACCTCCAAGCCCAGAAAGTAATGCATCAACCCAAGGTCCTTCATCTCAAACTCCACTACAAGGTTGGACTTGCATTCTCCAATCAGCCTCACATCTCCTGTCAAAAATAGATCATCGACATACAGGACTAGTATGAGAGGCACCTCCCCTGTCAATAAGTAGAGGCTGTGGTTAGCCTCACTCCGCTGAAATCCCATCTCCTATAGATAGCTTTCAATCCTTGAGTACCATGCTCAAGGTTCCTGCTTGAGCCCGTAAAGAGCTCGATGTAGTATGCATACATTTGTCTCCCTATACTCCACATCAAACCCCTTTGGATGCTCAATATATACCTCCTCCTCTATCACTCCATTGAGGAAGGAAGTCTTGATGTCCATCTAATGGGACTCGCCAACCCATTTTAGCTACTAGTGAGATAATGGTCTGAATGGAAGAATACCTGGAAATAGGGGTGAAGGTCTCCTCATAGTCAATACCCTCCTTCTATGAAAACCTCTTTTCCACGAAGCATGCCTTGTACTTCTCCATGCTTTTGTCTACCACATGCTTCACCTTGTAGATCCATTTGGATCCCACCACCTTTTTCCCTTGTGGCCTTGGCACAACCTCTCATACCTAGTTTTTCATGATGGAGTCATACTCCTCAACCATAGCATCCTACCACACATCATGTTGTGCAGCCTCTTCAAAGCTGGAAGGTTCATAATTAATCAACTCTATCATCAATGCGATATAACTAAGCCTCTCTAGTGGTACACTCCATTTGAAAGATATCTATGGAGGATCAACCTACCAGGAATCCTGTACTGTGGACCTAAACCACTTAGGCCTTAGCCTAGTTTCAACCTATTATAGCTGTTGGATATCCATCTCCTGCTGTAGCTCATCCTTCAAGTCAATGACTGAAGGATCCTATCCACTTGACTCCCTCTGACTACCAGAACCTATGCTCTATGTCTATACCTCTACTTGTACATCTGGCTCCTCCAACTTGAATCTTGACTCCTGTGTTGGTTGCTTCTCTGCTGCTAAGTCGATAGATATCTGTAAGGCCCTGTCCTCATAGAAACTAGACATCCATGCTCACAATAATCCTCCTTCCAGCTAGAATGTAAACTCTATATTCCTTTGAAATCTCGTTTTACCCAACAAGTATTTCCTTCTCTCTAGAAGGATCCAGCTTCTTCCTCTTATCAGCATGAACATGACAATAGTAGACACTGCCAAATATGTGAATGTGATTCACATCATCCTAGTGCCTGTGAAGACCTCCTCTAATGTCTTCCTCCCCAAAGCTATGTGGGGACACCTATTCTGAATGTATACTGCAGTCCTCATGTATGCCTCAGCCCAAAGGAATAGTGGTAATCCCTGATCAAATAGCATGGCCTTGGCTGCTCCAACCATCATCATGTTCTTATGTTCTGCAATTCCATTCATCTATGGGTTTTGGGGCACGGTGTGCTCCTTATTGATCCCCTCAGCCAAACAATACTCCATGAACTCATTGGAAGTGTACTCACCCCTGTTGTCTATCCTCAACACCCGAATCTTATTCCCTGTTTGGTTCTCCACAATATTCTTGAACTCTCATAACCTCTCAAAGACCTCTCACTTGGCCTTCAGAAAATAGATCCAGTTCTTCTTTGAATAGTCATTAATGAAAGTCACGAAGTAGCTATAACCACTAAACGAATGGACACTCATAGCTATGCATACATCAGAATGCACCAAGTGTAAGGGCTCCTTATACTTGTGCTCACTCTATGGGAAAGGCTTCCTGATGTTCTTCCACAAAGCAAAACCCTTTCAGTGGTTATTTTTTTTCGAGTAACTCCAATGACTGCCTATCTTAGATGCTTCAGTGCTCCATGGTGTAAGTGTGCCATCCTCCAATGCCATAACTCACCCTAACTGTTATTGTTTCTGCTGCTAACTAGATCCTTTACAGGATTAAAGTGTAGTCTATACACTTTCCCACTCCTCCTACCAATCACCCAATCCAAGCTCCTATCTGACCATTTGGGACTGATATATATACTCTATGGTCATGGAACTTCACCTGATATCCCTTGTCCTCCAGAGTGGATATTGATATAAGGTTCTTGGTCATTCCTGGAACATACAACACATCAGAAAAACTGAGGGGTTTGTCAAACTCTCTCTCAAATGAAACTATTCCAACTCCCTGCACCTGATACCATGCATCATCACCCATCTCAACGTGGATCCCTATTCCACCCTCCTACAAGTCTCTAAAGAATCTCTTATGTCCAGTAATATGACTAGATGCTCCACTGTCGATGTACCATATGCTACTCCCTGTGGTGATTTCCATGCAAGCTATCAAGAAGAACTCCTCATCGAAATTCCTATTAAACTCATCCACCTCTACAGATCCAACCTTCTTAGTGTTACTCTTATTCTTCCTGTCTGGGAACTGGGAGGAAAAGTGTCCCTTCTTGTGGCAAATAAAACACTTGACCTTTGACACGTCAAGGTTCTTCTTACCATCCCTCTTCCTCTTTTCCTTCCCCTTGCTCTTCCTTGTAAGGGCTAGAGCCTCCTCATCCACAATCTGTGGGGAACTGCTAGATGAGCTTGATCCTTAACCCATGTGGGTCTCCTTCCGCACAAATTCATCCCATAGTATCTGCCAATCAATGAGCTTATCCCTAGCCACAACACCTTTGAAAAAGGTGTCCTATGGCTTAGAGAATCCATTGAGGGCTATCAGAACTAGCTCCTCATCCATTGTCTTAGAGCCAACATCTCCAAGCTCGTCCTTGATTTGTGTGAACCTCATGAGATAAGGCACCACCTCTTCTCCCTTGGACATCTTGGTGTTGCGTATACTCTCTTGCAACACCATATTATGGTTCTCGTTCTTGCTTTGGTACAGACTCTCCAAAGTCATCCACATCTCTGTTGCGGTCTTCTTACCAGAAAGGTGAGGGACTATATGGTCCTTCACTTCATCCATGATAGTCAACATGGCTCTAGAATATATCTTCTTCCAAGCTGTTAAATCTGTCAGATCTGTGGGTGCAACCTTTGTGGATTCAATGTGCTCCTCTGCATCACTAACGTCTAGGATCCTTGTGATTCTTTCTTTCCATGTAGGAAAGTTCTGAGCACCCTGGAGTCTATCCTCAACTATCAACTGCATGGCCATAGTGAAGTGTACCTGTCAAACCCTAGATCTGGAATTCTAGGTTTTTTTTTTCCTATAGATCTGCCCCTGATCTATCACTGGTGTTGCAAATCTCTCAACTTTATCTCACTAGAGCTCCAATACCATGTAAATTTTCCTTTAATATTCACATGCAAATCTCTATTGATAACCACACATGAATATATTTTACAGTATGCAGCCGAATATAAAACTGAGAAATAAATCACAACATCACATCACAATATTGACACTATTATTTTGGGTAAGGAAACCCCTGGAAAAACCCAAAAGGGGAAAACTGGTACAGCAGTCAAATATAGATTTTATTATGATAAAATATGGAACATTACAATCACTGCAAATTCACCCAAACTTGGTGAATACATTACTTGGCAAAATCATTGGGAAAAACCCCAGCTAAACCTCAGCACCCTCCTACGTGAGTGTACGGCCCAGTTGTACGAAGCTCGGTGATCCTGCTGCTTGCTCCATCATTTTCCTAGCTAAATCCTTTGTCTTACATTCTCTCCATGTCTGTATCCTGTCTCTGTCGAAATACAAGTGTGTGTCCTCTCCACCAATTGATCTCTTTTTTATAACTTTAGGTAAAGCAAAAACCCTAATTTCACTTTCACTTTAACTAGTGTTAAAGAAAAAACCCTAATTTCACTTTCACTTTAACTAGTGTTTCACTAAAGTTAATTTAGATCACTTTAATTTATTTTCCAAATTAAACTTAGGAAACGTAAATTAAATACAACTAGTTTCCAAATTTAAGTCTTCTGCATGCAAGAACACATGCATGCAAGAAGACCTTCCTTGTTGCTACTAGTTTAACATGACAAGTATTGTGAAGATAATTTAAAAGTTAAAGAACCAAATATTGTAATTGAACATAAGTCATAAATCACCTCTTTCAAATATGGTGTTTTCCTTATATCTATCTATATATTTCATTGACTCTTTGACCCGTTGTTTAATCTCATGCATTTTTTCAAGTTCAATCAAAGAAAGAAGTTCCTTGTTCAATTTTATGACAACCTTTTTTACTATTTGGAACGGGTTGAGTGAAGATAACATCTCCTCATCATCAAGCACATCACAAAAATCATGGCCAGTGGATTGCATTTTTCAAAAAAAAAAACTAATTCTCAATTATAAACAATAATAAATTTCACATTATTCTAAAATCGAAATGTTTTACCTATTCTTGGGTTGGTTCTTTCCCACAATCAAAATGCCACGTCATAATATGATTCTAATCGTGAAATTTCAAAAAAAAAATAGACAAGAACATATCAATGTATAACCAAAGTATTGAAGATGACAAGACTTCATATGTATACAATGCCGAACTTTTAAATGGCTTGAGCATCTTATGATCCAATATAGTGAAGAAGATCAAAAATCATATTTTTTATTATACTACCCACATAAGTTGTATTCTAACAAATTACTTAAGTAATTTTTAATCGCTACATTATCATTTGTAGTGAACCTTTGTCAAGGTTGTTTTATAGCTCAATGTTTTGCATGTTTAGTTGCAATCTTGTCAAGGGCCATGTAGCATATTTAAAAGGTGAAAACAATTCATGCATGTATCTTGGAGGATGATAACGATGCAACTAAATAAATAGCATGCCCACATATCACCTAAAAGAAACCTAATGTACCTGAATCACACGTTCCTTGGGAATATACTAAAGAGAACACCAAATACGATGAGAGTTAAGACTGGAAGCACTATTGACTATAATATGTGCAATAATACCATATAGTTGAGATCAGAAGGATTGAGAGTTGTTATACATCATATATAAATGTCTAGGATCACTAGGGATCATGTGTGTATCCTAATGACATGCAAATGTTATTTAGCATAGTTGTAATTTTGCTCGAGAGAAAACATAGAGAGTGGTCATCTATTATTGTATATGTTATCATTAAGATTCCATAGAGAGATGGAGAGCTCTCTGTATGTGATGAAGGTAAACCTATCTGTGAATCAATGTCTTTAGAGTAGATGGAATATGTTTAATGTGAAAATGACAATAAGGAGTTGTGAAGCACATGTGTTGTATATTTTTGTATGTGTTGAGCCATGGGAATTTGTTGTTGGAGATATGAAGTTTGTGTATAAGAAATGGCATTTGTCTTGCACTGAACAATACTTCTACTTGACATGTGGAATTGAAGTAGGGAAAAATCATCTTGCATTGGGAAAGATTTCTACTGAGTGTTGAACTAAAGTAGGGGATGAGAAAAAACAAACACCAAGAACACATACTATGTTGGGTGAATGTGACCTATGTAATTATTTACAAAGTATTATTGTAGTCAAATATTCAAATACTTTGAAAACACAAGCTACTAAACCTTGCACCTATTGTAACAACAGTGGGAATATACCTGAGGGGATCCAACAATTAAATTTTGTGAGATCCAATGCGAGTCGTAGTGAAGGATAGTTGTCAAACGTAGTGGTACTTGATGACTAATTGAATGATAATTTGGAGAATACATACTAGTTAGTTTAAAGCTACAAAGTGATTTCTTATCCCATTATATTTCCCGACCAACAAATCATTCTATGGATATTTAATTACACTTTTGATCAACTAAAGTGAAAAGAACTTAGTATTTGTGAGTTTTGTAAAGGTTAAAAATAGACCATTTATGAGGGAAGATTTTTGTAATCTATGAATTTCTTTGTATGGTCAATATTCTTATAGAAACGGTCCAACCATTATCTTGGCAAGAAATATAATCACTCGCCGTCAAAAATTTAACAGAAATTTATCTTTGGTTAGGTTTTCCATGATAAATAATATCTTATTTGAGTGAAAAAATGTACTTCGAAGGATCCCTCTCAACCATAAATTCTGCATTTAAGATGAAAAGGCAAGATCGTGTTCAAATAGAAAATACAACCTTTGTAGCCACGATTTTCAACAATAATGTCTATGTCTTCTATTGGATACATTTTAGGTTGTGAATAATACCTCAAAACCCTCATAGAATGAACCTAATAAACTTAGAATGAATGGATATTTCCCTCATTTATGGGGTTTGATTTTGAGTATTTGGGATCAACAAAAAATTACTCTAATGTTAGCTTGTTGGTTTGGTCTTAAAGCCTTAGGGTAGCTCAATGTATTTACTAAAGAATGCCCTTATTATATGTGTTTTAAATGAATGAATTGCATTTATTTTCATATTTAACTTAAATATTATTAATGATATGTTGTTTTTGGTGTGAATTAGAGGGATGGATGGATCTCCTCTACTTCCTTCAGTCATTACTCAAGGTGAAGATAAAGAGCACATAATTGTCAAAGAAGTGTGGGACATGATGAGGGAATTCCATAAGATGATTGAGGATTTCACTAGTATAATAGTTAGCAATTATTTGGGACCCAATTCTTCTACACCCAGAGAGAATAGTGATGATCCAAATGTGGCAAATTTGCGAGTATTAGAGAAGGTAAAGTTACCCAAATCCAAAAGAAACCATAAAGGTTGAATTAACTGAGGTATGTCTAGAAAGAGTGGATCTATGTTTATGCATGATATTACTCTAATATTCAATAGGCAAAATTAGTCATCATTTAGTTAACGGAGAGTACCCTCCTTTGGTGAGAACCTTGGAGCCACATATTGGGTTTTCTATTGAAACAATGACTTTGGAAACAATTTGAAAACAACTTCTAAAAGAAGTTCCTTTATGATGAGTGCCTTCAGGATTCAAAGAAACCCACTCATTAAATAACGGGCATTTGTTTGGCCTAATGTTCAATATAGTGATGTCCATTCATAGGGTTCCAATTACGTTTTTATTCCAAAAAATCTATAACTTGGCCACCCAAGACATCAAGGACACCTCTAAAAAGGGGTATGTTGGAGTTGTGCTGGGCCACACAATAATAATAAAAAATCCCTAAAATAAATCATATGCACTAACCAATCAAAATAGAATTTTCTATACTTGGAGATATTAACAGAGCTCATATAATTTATGTTACTATGCAAAATAGACATGTTGAGTAACAATCCTCAATTTGGATACATCAAGTAATTTGACCGGTATTACACTTTTGTATTAATTGATCTTTGGTGCTAGAAAGGGTTTTGTTTCACTGAATTTCTTAGTTAGATTTAGTCTGGTGGAAACACAGAAAACTGATTTTGATTAAGTCAGAGTGGCTTCTATAGTGAAGCAGTATATGGATCTTGTGGTACATAGGTGTATTCTAGATATGATATGTGTATGTACTATGCATTATGTAGATAGAAATGTATTAAACTACACATGATTCCTATGATTTAATCATAGGTACGAATTAGATCAATTCCAATTAGGTTATTCTGGATTGTCAGTGAAAAGCCTTCTACTTTTATGATAATATGGGAAAATATATGAGTCTTAATGGGAAAAATATAAGAGCCTTGTTTCGTTGAGCTTCACGTCCCTCCAAAAATAGTTCTCATATAATTCTTATACCTTATATGGTTGGCAAGCCTTTTATCAAGTTCAATTATCCATTGCCACCATCTACATTTATTCTTGTTACTTAGAACTGGAAAAGCATTAGAGGTTGACAACTGAATTTCCTCAAGCACCAACCCAAACTCTTCAGCAACTACATCCACAATTGTTCTGGAAGATCCAAGACTCAATTTTTTAAACTCTGAGTTTCTACCAATGTCACTTCCTTCTGAATCTTCACAATCCAGATCAATAGTGTATGGACAGGATACCATGCTCCCTCCAACATCATCTTTTGATGAGCCTTCCAATGTAAAGAAAATGTTCTCCACAAACTCCTTGATATAGATAAGCAGTCTAATGAAATCATTGTGCACTGCTTTCATCATTAGAAAAGTAATATTTAGGAAAATATGGGCCAATAAAATACAAAGCTTCAAAACTAGAAATAATAGGAAACAAAAAAACCACAAGTTGCCCCTTAGAGCCATATCGTGTGAGAAACGTCCATGCCGGAGACGAATTATTGAATGGAAGATCCCCTAGAAGAGAAACATATTTATAATCCAATAAACTGACACAGATAATTGTAGATAGTGGTATGCTTTTGAAAAAATGTGTGACAAATATTTTAAGATCCTCCATTTTCTCTGGAATAATCCTGGGCCAGCAAAATAGGAAGTGTTTAGATAAAATCAATACTAAAACCAACATGCATGTTGTAAAAAGAATATGTAAATGTAATAACCATTAGAAACCTGAGGGCTTGCTACACTCTTATTATAATTTCATTCGAATTGTGATGATGTTCCTGAAGCAAATGCTAATTTAGAGAAAAGCTTCACTATTAAAAAGTGAATTCAATGGCAAGGATGTCATGTAGCTAGTTG
>LPNX010287377.1:514005-527025 GCA_001517045.1 Pseudotsuga menziesii
TTACCTATATTGGGATCCTATTCATCAAACTACATTATTCCTCCCTCATCTAGGCTCTAGCCCTTTCCTCTACCTCAAATCCCTAATTTTATCCCCCAAGGACATCAATCAATGACTCAACACCCTACAATTTTGATGAAACTTCCTAATCAAACCACTAAAATATAATACAAAAATATTCCAAATATTAATAAGTGATTTTGAATTAGTGAAGAGTACATTTTGATTAAGGTCATGACAGAGGAGTTCAACAATGGAAAAACCACCAACATCAAGGTACATAGAGGGGTTGATTGGCTTGATTAAACATCCATCCCATACCCTCATAAATGATAGAATTTGGTGGAAATTTTGCGATCCTAAAATCCTGGAAACTATAAAGTCTATTGAATTCTGAATGAGGTCTAAAACTATACTCTTTGCATGTGAAGTCCGATGAGGTTGGAACCACTCTCAAACATTAGAATGTCACGTTTACTTTAAGAACTTAATATTACCAATTGCTACTAAACAAAAAATATTTTTTATGGAAAGGGATTTTTTTGGAAACGTGACCCTACGGAGCACATCCATGGACGAAACGTATTTCCATAAGGAAAAAATGTGTTTCCATCTCGGTAAATGTACCCTCCCATATGGAAATGTGTTTATGTGCCATACAACACATGTTTCTGCGTTTCGGGCACAAAACACGCTAGGGACATGGGAGGTTGGGTGTTTCCTGCAACTTAGATTATAAGAGATGAAATGTTACCTTCCTTTAACCTTGTGCAATATATAATTCTTATGGTAGAAATCATAAATGGCATAGTGATCATTGTGATATGGTATGCTTAATAGAACACCACAACAATCCATTCAAATGACATTGATTCAGAAAAAATCAATTGTTGATAGTTTGCCGCTGGTTTTTCCCACCAAACATTCCTTTGTCCTGGATGAGTTCACATGGAAATATTGAGGGACTCGGAAGAATTCTATACTTCCGTATTTTTATTTTTATACTTCTATGTTGAAAATTTTCCGGTGAATAGAACCTCCTTGAAAGTGATGTAGTGCTTTACAACAATGAGAATTAATTGTGGATGTGGAACATTGCGATTGCAGACAATTATTTGTTGATCGTTATATTTTCTAAGTTGTGACTAGTTACTAGCGTGCAACTCTTATTGTTCTTTTGTACAAGTCATCCAACATAAGAGTTGTGTGTTAGTTTTGTCACTTTCTAAAAGAGGCTTTTCACAACCAACCTTCTTGTCCTCCCTTAAACCAAGCTCACAAGTTTTTTCTTTATAAGATGCTTCTTATTATCCCAATGCAACATGATTTACTTTTCCCAAAGACACCCAAGACATGCACATGGCCCCAACTACTTGAAGTAGCCTACTTGCATGACTGAGACAGCTCAACAAGCATGAAATGTGTCTCTAAGGGTTTTGAATCCTGGGAAGGGGTAAGAAACACCCTTGCATTACCATCTAAGTTATATAATGTAGTTAAATATGAAGCAATCAAAATATATTAGAATTAAAAAATATTATTAACTAACAAAATTCAAACTTACATCAGTATCAGAAGCGAAAGGTTCAACCTTTGAATCCAAAATAATAGGATGTTGTTGGCGTAATGTTGTTCCAAGAGAATCTTGATGAATATATGAAACCCAATAACTTGCAGAAAGGTTGGTATCATGGCTCATAGGCAAGGAAAATAACCCACATGATTCTAAGGGTAGATACATAATTGCTAGTAACGTGGATACCTGCACCCAAAAATCATCAAAAATGGAATTTTAAGTTCCCAAAATGAGGAATGTATATTGCATAATGCATACCCAATTACCTTAACATGCAGCAAACACAAGTAATAATGTTGGATGATCAATAACCTACATCCTATCATAGTGGAATAAATATATAAATAGGCATTACAGGTGCACCTTCTTATCTAGCTAGGTACCATGTGACAAGCATGACCTCACAATGACTAATCACGTCTCACAATATTATCCAATTCAATACATCACCATACGTTGTCTTCAGTGTTCACTATAGTGTGATTGCATGCAAAAATATATAACAATAACATTTAGTAACAACACTTATGTACTTCATCATTCCCTATATCACGAAAAGAACAAAGATATGCAATACCGTGCAATAACAACTTAGTTTCAACTCTAATATAAATGGCAAGCCAAGTAAATATACCAAAGTACTATCTATGTGGTCAAATTGTCAAAAGAAGCCTCACAGTACTCAAAATAACAAACTAGTTTAGGTGATTTCTCTATATAATTAGGTCACTCCATTCTCAATCTCAACTCAGAATTAAAAAACAATAAAATGATTTAAAACCCTAAAATGTAATTATTCATTGCCTCCTTTCCTTTCTATTGTTTTGCATATGTTTATGTTGATAACCAATACCAAAATGTAGTACATGCATATTAAATCCATTCCCATTTCCTAAATTTTCCAATTCAAAAACTATACCATACATCCTGATTTCAAGGATGAAGGGGGAGAATATTATCACACTGATAGTAGCGTTTACTATAAATGAACTCAAGAGGGCCATCCATAAACTACAAGTGGACAAATTCCCAAGATCTAATGGATTCCTTGTAGAAATGTTTTCAAGGTTCCTGGGTACTCATTCAATAGGATCTATTATTATTGGTGTAGTCAAGGAAGGATGATCACATTCATTTATCTTTCAACTCTACATTGGAGCAAAGAAAAATATAGAGTTTTTGAACATAAAATCCAATAGGTGGAAAAAAACATTTCTATACTTTATAAGAAGGAATTCACAAACTAATGCTATATATAGATTCTTAATAGTTTTCTAATTTACTCCCCTTGATAAATAATCTTTGCATGCTTACATATGATCCCAAGCAATACCCAATATTTTTTTTAAGACCTAATTCTTAATCAGCATGAAGAGAAACTTCAATCCTTTATCCAGGCTTGAGCATCACTTCTTAAGATGGAAAAGACACCTTCACAAAACACAACCCAGCCCTAAGAGACTTCACATATCAGTCTAGTAGGACTCACTAGAAGGTCACGACCCAGCAGCAGAGAGGACAAGCAACCCACAACGCAGCAGTATATACATCAAACAATCACAGGCAGCAAGGGAAAGGACAAACAGTCCCACGACCCATCGGTATAGACACCAAGCTGTCACGACCAACAAGAGGAAGGTTAAATAGTCCCGCGGGCTAGAAGTATAGAAACCAAAAAATTCATTCTACCCCATGAAAAACATGCATGACCCCAAACCAACAACCCACCAGATTCACCCCACAATTGCATAAACAAAAGTGTCCGTCACCAACTTATGGGGAGATTGATCTGTATACAATTAGCACACTGCTATAAAAGAGTACAAAATAGATAAATGGATTTGGGGTGTTGCATCCCTTATAAACCATGTCTTCTAATCATATTTAGATATATGAACAACATGAATCTTCAATGCGCCTAGCTTCAACTATTTCAGAATCTCTAGATCTCTCACAATATAGATGGCAATCCCATATATAACACAATGAAGGAAGAAGAAATAGAATTCACAATTATCAGATATCTATTGAGCATCCTTCTATCTGTAGTTGATTCCCAATTTCCATCCTTACCTTGAATTTACTCACTTCCATCACCGGACCCTGTTACCAACAAAAAAAACCCATCAGGCCAGTCCAAATACAAAAAGAATCCCAGTAGTGCAAATACCTACAACCATTTCCATGGCCACTACACCAATCGAATTCAAGGGTTGAACTTCCACCATCTGATAAGTGAAGGATACCGTATTTATTTGTCCACTTCTCATAAATGGAATATGACAAACATACATTTCTTCTCAGTTGTCTATTATTTATTATGGAGAAGATAAGAGATCTACCATACATGAGTGGTTGAAATGTTTCATCACACACAACTAGAGGATGTAAGTATAACTTTTACAACTAAGGAAGTTAGTTTTAATTTCTTGTGTTTGCGTTGGAAAATATAAGAGATCTACCCTAAAGGATACATCCAAAAATTTATGTTAAAGAACTAAACTATTGTGACAATTTGCTTAATTTTCTTTGGGATTATCCACTCGTTGTATATATACTTTATCTCGCTCTTCCATGCATCCACAAAACCAGATTGTTTATGATGGATCAATTAGAATTTGCTTGCTGCAAGCTCTTCGTATCAAAGGAAAGAATGTTGAAGCATTGGATGCCATAGAAAAGGATGCCAAAGTCCACCCAGATGTTGATGCAACTGTCAATGTATTTCAAAACAAGGACTACAATCATGTGCGTTACAAACTTTTATTTGATTTCTCCTCATCACAACAATGCTTAACTTCTCCTCCCCAAGACACGGTGTCTCATATATTGAGGGCCACGTTACAGGACATAAATCTTGCAGAGCATTCTGGAAGTCATCCTAGACTTCTAGTTGTTGCCCACATATGTTACCACCCCTTGGGAGATACTTCTCTGCATTAAAATGCCTCACTGGCTCGATCTCTGGCAGCTGACATTGGCCTCACCCTTAAAGTTCAGTAGCATCTTCATTTTCCTTGCAAATCATTATTGATTACATTTAAAATTTTACTATTTTCTATAGATTAATTTTTGTGTGTTTTTTAGTACATATACTTCTAGTTATTGCACCAAGAGTAGCCAGCTGCTCTACAACCCAGTATGGGGAGATGTTGTCATGTGAAGTACATTTACAGGGGAGATGTTGTCAAGTAAAGTACATTGACAAACCTACAACCCAATATCGGAAGATGTTTTCATGTAATGTACATCGAAAACAAAGAAATAAATGAAGCTATTAGGAAACGTATGTAGGCTCAATAGTTAAAAATATTAAAACCGACATAGCTCCATCTAAAACCCAGATATATCATGCATAATAATGAAGAATCAAATTTTTGGAGGTATAATTTGTTTTCTTGAATTATGAAAATTTTACACCTCAAGTAATTCGATCCCTTTCTATGTTTGATTGATCTGATTTTTAGATGGATATGTGCTGGTACTGATTATCCCACTAAAGTCTCCATGGATGGTGACATAAACAACCCATATTTTATCTTATTTCATTATCTAATAGTAGCATAGAGAGTTCATTTCTAATATTTTTGAATCTCCACAGTACCAACCTTATATTGCATGGAGCGGCACGACTTGAAAAAGGAAGTATATTTTCCTTCAAAAGAGCATTGGGTTATTTCAAGTCCAATTGTCAAAGACAATGGGCAAGCTCAACTTTTGGTTCCTTAATTGTGTCACCGTACTTTGACCCATCTCAATTCTTGTCTAATATTGGGGTTTTGGTTGTGTGTTCATACCCTTGGGTGGTCAATTACAATGTACCTATACTTTTCAATGATCTGGTCATAGGGCATCAAATTGCGAGAAACCTGTGTCAGAGAAGGAGGCTTTCATGTTGTACAATATTTGTCTCTGTTACATGGAGTTAAGGGCATAGAGATTGCTTGTAACTTGCTCGATGCTAAAATTATTGATCCAGATAAGGTGCAAGATGAAGTGACAACATTAGCGCAAAACAAATGTTTGACAATTGAACAAGGCTATCAAACTGATTATTTCGAAGACCATATTTTACAATCTGCCTTGCATATGTTGAAATTGAAGGAGAAAGACAATTTGGCAAACATTTTTTACGGAAAATGGCTCCAATATTATAATGGAAACTCCATATTTCAATAAAATCTTGTTCATGTTGATCACTAATCATGTTGAATCAAATCCATCAAAATCTCTTAAGACATTTCTTTAATTGAAATATGAAAATTTAGATTAGTTAATATCTCCAACAGTCAACCATGCCAGTAGATCAAATATGTTGAATCATGTATTTGTATTAGAAAATACAAGACAATATATCCTTCTAGTCATATCAACGTGAAATAAAACTTGGAAAAGAAGTTATCAGACACTCTAAAATCTAGCCCAGTCCCAATCATCTTCATGTATCTAGCTGTCTCTAAGGCCTAACGGTTTATTTTCGCATGGAAAATATTAGGGTTGTCCTAATGTAATATCAATAATTGGGGCTATAGGGTTAACATCGACATATTACTTGAATAAGGAAATGTGACATAATAAAACAAATGTGATATTGTGAGTTTGAAACATTAAAACAGTCCCGTAAAATTGGGATGAAAACAAGTTACTTTTTCATTCATATTTTGTAGATAACAATTTTGATCTTGCATTTATTAAAAATTATCCCATTAAAGCTTCATTCCCTAATAATCCCAATTCCTATATATGCAAGCATCCCTGTAAAGTTTCAATCCCCAACAATCCCAATTCCTATTATGACATGACCAAGCATTTGAATTCTTGGAGTCATATTTAGAAATTTGATATATGGCTTCTTCTCTAAAGGATGTCTAAAACCTGCTTCAAGTGTACTTTGTATTTCTATTTTATGAAAATCATAATACAATCTAAAAGTACAGCCATAAATTTTCAAGATAATAGTTAATATTATTAATTAATCAAATTAAAAGTAGCAAGGGCATGTCAATTGCATTAGTTCAATTGTGCAGTAGACAAAGTGGTTAAATAATCCAACAAGGTTTAAACAGTAGACCATGCATGGATTTCTAATTTTTAGCAGTGACTATTTTTTTTGTGTTGTGTTGTTGCATGTATCTGGACATTTTGAGGACTTAATAATTTTAGTAAGGCCTTGTTAATCCCTAAGTTTGTTTGCGTAACCGGAGGGTTAATATCCAGCAAGATCTTATCATTCTGGTTCTATTTCAGGTACATCCAAGGTTTCATAGTGACCAAAGATTATTTTGTAGTTAGTTCCATCAGATGATGGGAAAATTCTATTTTAAATTTTTTAACGATTTTGTTTTGGTTTGGAGCCTATCTTCCAAGGATTGCATGTCAAATATGCTTTCATATTGGTGATACTTGTGAAATCATGATGCCAGCGAGATTTTTTCGGGTGACATGGAAGCAGTTGCAGGACATGTTGACAAGAAACAACCTCCTCAAATTTTATTTTTGTTTTTACTTAATAAAATTGATCAGATTCCTTCTTTAATCATTTCTTGAAAATTATTAAAGAATGCCTTTAGAATCTTTGATTCTGAAGGTATTCTCAATTAAGGAAAATTATTGATCAAGTTAGAATTTTTGAAGCCATGTTAATATAACTCAATTCTTATGCAGTTAATTTATTTTAACAGCTGTTAAATTTGAATTTATATATAATCAAATTTTTTATTCTATATTATGATTATATATATTATTCATGTTGATTAATCTATAGCATGTTAAATTTTTCTTTTAATTAAATTGAATTAGATTATTTCACTTCTCATTTTTCACGTGACTTCCTTGAATTTCTATTAGTTTTAGTAATATGATTTGAAATATTAGACATAGTATTCATCATTTATTTCTTATGTTATAATATATTGTTATGGTTAATCATTTGGCTTCATTTTATTGTTTTTAACCTTAACAAATATGATTTAACATGATCTTTTATAATTATTTCTGGGATTTTGTATATAAATAAAACCTAAGCTAGGCTTAAAATAAACAATATGATTTCTATGTTTTGAAATATGCCTAAAACTAAGATGGATTATTTCCATGAAATAAAATCAAAACTTTAAACATTTGATGACTACCCTAACTTGGTTAATTGACATGAATCATGACATTTCAACACTTGTCGATTATGGTACAATGGGTTAATGATAGAATCAAGTGTTCATATCACAGAGATTTCATCTCATTAATAATTCATATGAAACATTATCATTCTCTGTTTCATATCAGTATGATCCTTCATTTCATTTTCGATAGTGGAGTTATCATGTTTTTACACGAGCCTAGGGTTTTTGTTTGGTTTTCAACAGAGTCGAATGAGGGTTTCATTATGGTTTCCAAACCTTGCATTCGTCTGTATTCATGACCCCGTTCCCTGCCCTGTCAACAAAAGAACCGGTGGATGTAAAAATGGCTCCCTTATCCAAATTTGAACCAGAAGGGGCCAAATTGTTTGACATTCCACCTGATATTTCCCAATTTATATTTGACAAAATCGGTTGGGGAGAGTTTTTCAAGTGCTTTAGTGGACATAATATGGAGGTCACTCGACGTTTCTCTCTATCTCTCAGAGAGAACGTGGCACAAATAAGGAAGGTACAGTTGATCTCTGATAAATTCATAACAGAGGCCATGAAATTACCACAGAGAGGAAAACAATGGTTTAAGAAGAATGAGAATAATAGGGAGAAGTAGAAAATTTTCTTACTCCCTCTTCCTGAAGGGTTCGATGATAAGTATGGATACCTAGTTAAATATCTCAAACCCCAGTGGGAATCACTCCTGCATATGATCATCTGATATATCACTTGTGATGGCAGGTATTCTTCTGTGCATTTTTACCATTTAAGATTCCTCGTGGTTTTTAAAGGGTCGAAACTTAATTTGCGCTATTATATCCTTAATATTTTGCAAAAAATGGATTTTACGGTTCAGAATACCATAGGAAACCAAGACCATAGTCTTTTACACCATGGTTTGGTAAAAATATTGGTTCATCACCAGCTATCTTTGATAGGTAAATATTGGGATCGTTTTTTTAATGAGAATGGCTTTGGCTAGAATGAAATGTGGCCCTCTGAACAACCTCGGGATCACTAGAAAAGAAGGTGACCTTTTGTGCATGAGTCAGCTGAATTTAAGTCTAATAAAAATCCTAAGGCTTCAGGCATCAAAAAACTCATCCAGTCAGTAGATTTGGGGAATGATTTGTTACGGGGAAATCCTAAGTCAATTGGTGAAGCTTCTGGTAATAGGAAACTAGCCTTAAATGATAAATAATTTGAACAAAAGTATGCAAGGTTAGTAAAATTCCCAAATGTGGGTTCGACTCTTGTTAATGAAATTCATCTTAAATCAAAAAATTTAGCCTCTGTTTGTGCTCGTAGATTTACACGTAGCATGGCCACGATTTCTATGCCAGCCATAAGGCAACAAAATGAGATCTTTCCTGTAGTTGAAATTGAAAGTGATAATGATGTGGTTTCTCCAATTCATGAATTTTTACCTAATAATGGACAAAGTTTAACAGTGAATGGTCTTATAACACTGGATGCTAAAGAGATTGATAATTCTCTTCTTGACGAGTCTGAGTTGAAACCTTCAGTCATTGGTGTTTCTTCACCTGTTTATAATCCAACTTCTTCACAATCTAGTGACTCTTCTCAGGATAGGAATGAAGAAAGTTTACAGCGGGCTCTTAATAGAATTTTTTAAAGTAAAATCGCTCAATTAAGAGCAGAGTTGAAATAACATCAAGTCATCGCGTTAGTTAAGGAAGAAGAAATTAAAATGCTCAGAGGATAATTGTTAGATTGGGTAAATAGATGGAAAAAATTGAAGTTAAGGAAAGATAAATATAAAGATTCCAGGAAATCTGTGACGATAAATAATGAGAAATTGCTCAAGCAAGCAGAGAATCAAAAGCTAAAGATAGTGGAACTCAAAGCCAAGTTATCTTAAGCAAGAAGAGTTATCAAGCTACAAATCGCAACTTAACATCTGCTCTATTTCAGTTACTCGTATTTTGTTTTTTTTTTACAGGTAATAACATGATTTAATTAGCATACCTACAAAATCGAATATTCTTTAGGCATGCTTAAAATTCATTTATTTTCTATTACATGCAGTTTGTACATTTTTTAATGGAAATTAATGTATTTCGTAACTGGTTGTACCATGTGTACATTTTGGATGCGTTGGATAAATGAAATCAATGTTGCTAACAGATGGTGTGTGTGACTACTAAATGTGTTTTGGTTTGTTGAAGTAGTTGGATGTACAAGAGCCATTTGAGCAACAGACTTACATCTTCATATATTTGCATTTGCGAGGTGCCTTTTGGTTGAAGTGTTAGTTAGGCTACTCCATTGATAGGATGACTGTAGAAACAAATCGCTTTATTTTTGTAAACAGAATCCTTAAAAATATCCAAGTGGTTGATGACCATCGTGTATATAAGACACAAACAATTTTTGAAGAAAGGAGGCGAGTATGACTAAGAATTTTACGTATTGAAATTAAGACTTTTATGTTTTTTTATATTATGTTGAAGTGTGTTCATTCCACGGATATGTGCAGACAGACTTCTATAACTGGTATCATTTTGTTCCAGTTTTGAAACTTTTTATATAAATATATTTCATATTCAACTTTCTTCAATTGTTCATATATACAATTATGTTGTGATGTATTTGTATGTATTTTTCTAAAAGAATTACTCAAATCATTACCTATTTCTTTGTTTGATATAGATATTAATATATTATAACTTATTCATTTTTATTAATAAGATTGTTGATATGATGTCATTTACACATTAATTGATGAATCAATGTATTTGTGTTTTTGCAAATATTTGATAAATCACTTAATCATTTTTATTTCAAATATTGAAATACTAGTGTTGGTTATCTATTGATTGTTTATGATTGTAGAATGGTAAAATATTTTGGTTTTATTATTTTTCAATCATAAATCTTTTATAAGTCATAAAATTGTTATGATTTTGATTCCACTAAATTATTTTCTAAAATAAAATTATTCTTTTTTTATATTTTTATCATCAATAGATTATTAACTTAGTTATTAAAACTTGATCTCAGCTCAGATAGGTTAGATAGTTAAATTGCATATAGATTTTTGTTAGTTCTTATTTACTAATACTATTTTAGTAGTTGTTTTAGCAATTGTTAAAACAATTACATATTTATTTAGTTGTTGTTTTTCTTCTTATAAATTTTTCATTTAAAACTTAGGAAAGAAAACAAAACCATAATTGAGACTCTCGTTAAGAGAGCATAGTTAGATAGAATAAGTTAGGAATAATTCAGTAGTTTTAGTTAAATAAATTTCATAATTAATAAATATATTATTTTAGATTAAAATTCAACTTAGGATCTACTTTCGCTAAGTTTAAGTGGTTGTATCCTTCTTAAAGGGATAAAAACTTGGATAGTAACAACACTATAAACCTACGAGATCCAGCTAACCCAAACACACCAGGGGCTACTATAAGCAACTTGTGTGGGTTGAATCTCTTCTGTTGGCCTTAGGCAGAAAAACAGGCCAACAGGACATTGCTATTTTTAGCAGTTAGGTTTTAGGGATTGCATTTTGAGTTTGAAAACATATTTGTATTCCTTACAGAAAGATGAGTCTAATGAGACTGTTTTCATTACATACAAGACATTGCTATTTTTAAACATGCTATATATGGAAATGGTCTCCTAATTGTTCTCTTAATTTTTAAATTTTTCCTATTTTTTTGGAATCGGACTGATATTTTTGGCATGTCTATTTTAAGCAGGTCTATATTTCGCAGGTACAATGGTAGAGTGGTCCAAGTTCTGGTGGGTGGAGGATGGTGAGTTAAGAAAAAAATTGACTAGTTAGATGAAATCTCAGAGTGACATATGGTAGTTGTTTGAAGATCATCCATTTATGTGGAATTTGGCTAAAACTCTAGATAGTGATCAAACCATAGGGTATTTTGGTGAGTAAAAAACCCTAATTCAAATTTGTTATCATAGCCAAATAAAAAAACTAATTCTGGTTATTATTAGGAAATATTATGGTTAAACCTTATCCTCTTGAACCTTGATTCAAATTTGCTGAGCCAAAAAACCTAATTTCCCTTCCTTATCTTATCATTGCATGTGAGATAAGTTTTAAATCCCTAGCTCGATCTCTGTTGTAAAATTAGTATTTAGGCTAAGTTTCTCAAGCCTTGAAACCTGTTGTTATTTTTATCAAATTTGTTGCATGTTGCCTGATTTTGTCATTCATAGGGTTTGTTATTCTTGAAACCTCAGTTCGCTTTGCTAGTTGTGCCAAAACCCTGATTCGACTTCCTTGTTTACCCTGTTAGGTTTACCAAACTTCAATATCTAGCTTGATTTCATAGCATGGTAAATATTATGGATTTCTACCCTCAAGAAATTTGTTGCAGTTATTTTAGAGGTTGACTACAGTACAACCTAGGTTTTTCAACAGTCCTGTAGCCTCTGCGACAGAATGCCAATTGCGGATTCCAGTATGGCTTAGTGCATTTCCAACTGCAGATTCTATGTCAATTTACAGCTTGGAGACATTGTAAAGTATGTCTTAGTGTGTTTCCAAGGTGTCTCAGCATGAAATCCCTACATATTGATGTATTTTTCAAGTCCTCCAACCCCACCCAAGTGCTCATGAGGGGCATGGGACACATAGGAAGCCTAAAAACCTCTAATGTATGAAAATTAAAACAAATTAACTACTATTTTTTTCTAATCCTACTTACAAATTAACCTTAAATGACCACATACTGAATACATTGCTGCTCTTGATATTTTTCAGTAGGCAACCCGTAAATGGTGCAGTCAACCCGTAAGAATCCCATGAAGCCATGAAGGAGAAATCGCATACACTCATGAAGAGAAATTGTAGACAACCTCATGAAGAGAAATCGCATAAACCTATGAAGCCACAAAGGAGAAATCACATGCAACTAATAGACAAATTGTGGAGAAATAAAAATTGCAGACGACCCGCAGTAAAAACATGTGAAGGTAAGTGGAGTAGCTTCCCACAAAATGGTGGTAGAAAAAACATATAACCTCATCTATTTATAAGGATTGAATGGAAGTATATTCCACATTAAACATAAAGTGGTCCAACCCATAAAAAAAATTAAAATTGGACCAATAATATATAATAAACCAAGTCATAAATAAAGCTTTGACCAATAACATAAAATAAACCAAACCATAAAATAAATAAATTACCAATAACATAATATAAAATAATACAAACAATAAAATAAAAAAATTGACCAGTAACATAATATAAAATAATCCAAACAGTAATCATAAAGTATGAGTCATGATAATGTTACAGGTATTTAACTGAGAGGG